>WSXT02097192.1:0-11548 GCA_011762715.2 Neuroterus valhalla
TTGGATTTGTGTCTACTAAACTAATCAGTTTACCAAAAAGGATCATAAAACTTTCTGTAATGAAAATTATTCATCAGTCACTTCATCTTGCTTTGGCGCTCAGAGAAAAATATACACATTTATAGGGTAGTCCATAGTCTCTGTTTTGCCATAATACATTTATGTACTGGAGAGTCTTTGCTCTAACTCTAAACACAGGTTCGAATTCTGGTTTCTTTTTATTGATTTATGGTGTCATATGATAATGATGTAAATATGTTTCAAAAAATCGATGTGAGTATGGTTCAAAAAACCAATTGTACCATGCTTCTTGTTCGACACATAATCATTTTTGAGTAAAAAATATTGTTTTGTATTTTGTTCTTTTGGTGGAAACATATTTGGGTTGTTTGGGAATCATCCGGTCTTCCGCATTGAGTTGAAAAATCCATAAATGCCAATATTGTGAAGGAAATATTGAATTATTATCACAATATATCATTAATGTTGTCACAGCACAGATTTGGAGGAGATGTTACTATTTCAGACGTTTTCCCTTTACTTTGGATTTGTGTCTAGATAAACTAATCAGTTCATCAAAAAGGATAATGAAACCCTTTGAAAAGTGAATTATTCATCAGCCCCTAACATTTTTTGGCGATCAGAAAAACATATACACATTGATACGGTAGTCCATAATCACTGTTTTGCCATAATACATTTGGGTACTGGATAATCTTTGCTCTAACAATAGGTTCTAATTCTAGTTTATTTTCAATGAATTTTGGTGATTTATGAGGATGGTGTGCTTATGGTTCAAAAAATTGATGTGAGTTTGGTTTAAAAAACAAATTGTGGTGTGCTTCTTGTTCGACACAGAATCATTATGGAGTGAAAAATATTGTGTTCTTTATGTTCCTTTGAAGGCAATATACTTGAGGCATTCGAAAATCATCGAATCTTCTGCACGGAAAAAATAAGTCATCGAATTTTAGTTGACTGACAACCACTTCGGATAGGATGAAAAGTTCGTGAAATTTCCATTAACTATTTATAAAATATTGTGCATTATTAATTGCATTTCCTTGAAGTTTGCAAAACAAATGAACATGTCAGTCGAGATTCAAAAAAATGTAATACAGTCAACTTCCACTTAAGTTGACTTTCGGATAAGTTGACCGGGAACGTTCACATAAGTTGAGTAAACAGTCCCCCACCACAAATACGGTGAGAAACTTAACTGAATGTTTACGTTTTCACGCGGTCAACTTAAGTGGAAGTTTACTGTAAACAGTGCACGAGATAATGAAAGAAATCAATGAAAGTTTCACGAACTGTTTTGCAAATCCAAAAGTGGTTGACAGTTAACGGAAATTTCGAAAACCTATTTTTTCCGTGTGCATTGAGTTGAAAAATTCATTAATGCCAATATTGTTAAGGAAATATTGAATTATTATGACAATATATCATTAATGTTGTCACAGCACAGATTTGGAGGAGATGTTACTATTTCAGACGTTTTCCCTTTACTTTAGATTTGTGTCTAGATAAACTAATCAGTTCATCAAAAAGGATCATAAAACCCTCTGAAATGTGAATTATTCATCAGCCCTTTCAACATTTTTTGGCGATCAGAAAAACATAATACACATTGGTACGGTAGTCCATAGTCACTGTTTTGCCATAATACATTTGGGTACTGGATAGTCTTTGCTCTAACAATAGGTTCTAATTCTAGTTTATTTTCAATGAATTTTGGTGATTTATGATGTTGATGCGATTATGGTTTAAAAAATCAATTGTGCCATGCTACTTGTCCGAAACAAAATCAATTTTGAATGAAAAATATGTTTTTTGTTTTGATCTTTTGATGGCAACATACTTGAAGTGTTTCGAAATAATTGCGTCTTCCGCATTGTGATGACAAATTTATCATCTTCAATTGAGTTAAAGAAATATTAATTCATTATTAAAATTACCATCAATGTTGTCACAGCACAGATTTGAAGACAGCTTATGTCATTTTTTGGCGCTCACAAAAACATATACACATTAGGGTGGTCCAAAAATGCTTTAGAATTTTTTTTTTTTTTCGAATTTTGATGAAAAACGCCAGGACATTTGTTCGAATGCACAAAAAAATTAAAGAATTCTTTTTCGTTTGAAAAAAAATAATATTTAGAGGTGGTGCAAGCGCCATGAAGTTTAACACGTATTACCCGTAAGAAAAAAAGACGTTTTTGTAAACGTTTTTGTAATTTCATTAAGAATTCTCAATATTAGGTGAATCGAGTTCGAAATTCACCATTTCTCTTCAAAATTAGTCACAGAATATGAATAAAATATTAGTTTTCAAATATCAACCTCATAAATATGTTCTATAGGGTCCCAAAAAAACCCCATAAGTGAAAAAATGGGTTTTTGAGTTTTTGGCACTAATTTCGATTTTTTTCATTTTTTTTAACGCAGATTGTTTCAAATACATGAAATCCTACTTTATACTGATAATAAGATGTTTATTTAAATTGTTGACACAATTTAATATTATTTTCAGCAAATTTTCTCTCAAAAAAGTGTTAGAAACTCAAGGTTTTTTCTGAATATTTAAAGTTATTTTCAGCGTTCCAGTTGAGGCGAGGTAATAATCAAATAAAGTCAACAAGAATAATTGTTTGAACAATTTGTTAATAATTATAATAATATTCTCTTAGAATAATGCTACAAAATTGCGGTTTTTTCTGAAAGTTTCCACTTTTTGAACACTTTTTACTTGAAGTGAGTAATTATTTAATTTAATTTAAGAAAAATGATTATTTAAACAAATTGTAAATGTTTATAGCTATCTCCTCATAGAATAATACTTCATGGATTCGGGGTTTTCCTGAAATTTTTAACTTTTTAGCACTTTTCAATTAAATTGAAGTAATAATTCATTCATGTTAACAAAATGATTGTTTGAACAATTTATTATCATTGCTAATAATGTTTTGTTTGCTTAATGATAGGAACTTGCGGGTTTTTCTGAAAATTTTAACTTTTTGCTCACTTCTCACTTGAAGTGAGTTGATATTTGATTTAATTTAACAAAAATAATTGTTTAAACAAATTATTCTTGTTTATGGCTCTTCCACTTTGCTTTAACTTTTCAGTTGTGAACAAATAATAAATAAACATTAGAGAGAATCATATTTTAAATAGTATTGTATTGTTTTAAGTAAATTATTTTTGTTCTTCTCCCAATGTAAAAAAAAAATTAATTAAAACAAAAAAGCTGAATTCATTCAGTGAAATTTGAATTTCGAGTTTTCTATTAAAATTATGGATCTTCAACGCAAAAATTGAGATCTTAAGAAAGTTTCAACCAAAGAATTGAATTTCCGACCTAAAAATATAAATTTTTAATCAAAAATATGATGGTTGATATTGAAAAAAAATTTTGTTATTTCAAATAAAAAAAAACCAATATCATCTCATTATGATGAGAATGTAACAGTCTAATCCAAACAACAATTAAATCAATTCAATATAATTGAATTTCATTCAAATTCCATTCAGTGCAAAGTTACATGTATCAGAAAAAAACACAAATCGTTAGCACTTATATAAGAGAAAATGGTTATAAACAATAATAAATTGTTTGAATAAGTATGTTTGTTAACTCGCATTGATGATTACCTCACTAAGTGGAAAGTGCACGAAAAGTTTAAGAGTTTAGAAAAAACCACAACTTTTTAGCACTAATCTAAGAAAAGAAAGCCATGAACAATAATAATTTATTAAAACAATTATTTTTGTTAGAATGAATTAAATAATAACTCACTTGAAGTAAAAAGTGGTCCGAAAATGAAAAATTTCAGATAAAACCGCAAGTTTCTTCTATTATGCAAAAAAAATATTATTTACAATAATAATAAATTGTTTTTGTGCTAAATCAAATTAATTAATTACTCACTTTAAGTTAAAAATGAACAAAAAATATTTTTGTTAACTTCAATTGATTATTACCTCGCTTCAACTGGAACATTGAAAGTAAGTTGGAAAATTAAAAAAAACCTTGACTTCCTAACCCTTTTCTAAAAGAAAGTTGCTGAAAACAATAAAAAGTTGATTTAATAATTTTAATAAACATCTAGTTATCAGTATAAAGTAGTATTTCATGTATTTTAAACAACCTGCATTAAGAAACCGCAAAAAATCACAATTAGCGCCAAAAACTCGAAAAACCCATTTTTCACTTATGGGGGGTTTTCAGGACCCTATAAAACAGACTTATGGGGGTGATTTTTGAAAAGTAATATTTCATTCACATTTTGTGACTAATTGTGAAGAGAAATGGTGAATTTCGAACTCGATTCAACTAATATTGAGAATTCTGAATGAAATCTACAAACGCGTCTTTTTTCCTTATGGGAAATACGTGTTCATGGGGCTTGCGCCACCTTTAAATATTATTTTTTCTTTATTTATTCATTTTTTTTGTGGAGTCGAACAAATTTCCGGTCGTTTTGCATAAAAATTCGGAAAAAGAATTTTTTGACCACCCTAAAATATCCATTGATACGGTAGTCCATAGTCTCTGTTTTGCCATAATACATTTGAATACTAGATAGTTATGTTAATGAAATATCAATTCATTAATAGAAGACACCATCAATGTTGTCACAGCACATATTTGAAGGAAGATGTCACTACTTCCAACGTATTTCCTCCACTGTAGATTTATATCTTCTAAACTAATCAGTTTTCAAAAAAAGATGATAAAACCCTCTCAAGTGAAAATTATTGGACAGTCTATCTTTTTTTGCTGCTAAACACAACATATGCACATAAATCTGAAAGTATTTCGCCACAATATTTTTTGATACAAGATGGTCCTTTCTCCTACGGAAATTTCTAATTCTAGTTTTTGAAATTGAGTTTTGTGATTGACGATGATGCTGTGATAATGGTTCAGAAATACAATCGTGCCAAGATTCTTGTTCGATGTAGAATCATTTTGAAGTCAAAGAAATTTGTTGTGTTTCGTTCCTCTGATGGAAACATACTTGAGTTGTTTGGAAATCTTTGCTTCTTCCGCATTGAGATGACACATTATTCATCGTCAATTAAGTTGATGAAATATTAATTAATTATTAAAATCTACCATCAATGTTGTCACAGCACATATTTGAAGAAAGATGTTACTCTCTTCAACATCTTGTCTTTACTTTGGATTTACTTCTATAGATGTAAATCCAAAGTAAAGACACACGAAAATAAAGGAAAGGAGTATACTCCTTTCCTTTATTTTCGTGTGTCAAAAATTTTGCAACTGTAAACTGCATCGAATTTAATTATTTTTGAGGTTTGACGTTTAACAAAGAAACAATGGGATTCTTTTTGCTCCAGCTCATCTGTTACGTTGTCGAGATGAAATTTTGTGTTTTGGAAATGAGGATACCTGAAATTTTGAACTGTAGCATAAGCATAGCTGCATTCTCATTTTCCGTTGTTCCATCTTAGTCACTGTTCAAAATAACACCTAATTATTCAGCGTCCTATTGACAATTAGCGTTTAACAGAAGAATAGTGGAATCATTTTTGTTGCAGCTCAATTTTTATGTTCTCAAAATCATATTCTTTAAGATTGACGTTCAACAGGAAAAAATTAGGACCATTTTAGTTGCCGCTTATTTCTGGTCTTTTCGAAACGAAATTTTTCTGTTCTCAAAATGGAAACACTCCTAATAATAAACTGTAACATGACCATAGCTGCATCTCCATTATCCGCTGTCTCATTTTTGTTGCAACACAAAACAACAGCAAAACAGTGTACTTTTAGGGATCGACGTTTTTCTTTTTTCGCGTTGATAAAAAATCTGTTCCTTTTTACAACATGCTCCCTCCACTCTTGATTTGTATCTACTGAAGTTATCAATTTAAAAAAATGATCTCGAAATACCCTAGAATAGAAATTTTGTTTCATGTTCTGCCTCTTCCTTTATTATCCAGCAAGGTCTATGATCTACTAAGTCGCGAATTCCACTGAAGTTAATTCAGGCATGAGAAAAGTTGGTTTTCAGGATAATAATGTTTTGGAGGCCATTCTTGCCAGTTGTATGTTCATGCCATGAAACGTTCGATCAGAGATACAATGCCTGCAAATAGAAAGGAGACTCAGGCCTATTTTGTACTCCTAACGGTTTCGCTCGATTCGACTTTTGCTGGAGGTTAAGACAAACTGTTTTATGGAATACAGGTACCTTCCGATTCGATTCCGCTCATAAAGCTGTAGGCAAATTTTATCAGATAAAAAAGTGACCTTCACACCCACACTTCTTCGGGCAAAAGCAACGTTGCTCAAGGATGCAATGAGGCGTCCGATTTAATTCCGCGTTCAGCTATGACTCTGAAGTTATATTTAATACCAAATCAAGTCCTGCAATATGTTTATATTATATGTTTTGGTTCCAAAAACAATTCATCTTTCAAAATAGCAGTTCAAGTTTCCAAAAGTTAGTTCAATTGCCAAACAAAACAATACATTTCTAACAAAAAAGAACAAATTTCTACCAGAAAGAAAGCAGTTCTCAATAAAATTGGGAATAATTCCTCAAAAAGATAATTCCCTACAAAAAAAGAGCGGAAATCCATCAGAATTTTGGAAAATAGTCTAAGCTTTGAAACCATATGAAATACTCACATAATCTAAAATCGGGATGAATCTTGTAAAATTTTTTACATTTTCTTGGAATTTTTTGAAATATTCAGAATCTTGAAATCTCTCCGAATTTCTCGTCAATTGGCATCCTATTGCATAACTAGCAACATATTACTCAACGCAATGAACATAAAATTATAAAATAATTATTAAATTGATACTTAGGTTTCGCTTTCTATAGCATTAGAGTCATTATATCCTAAAATGAAAATCTTGGATACAATATGTTAAAAAGTTAATTAAGGTTACAAATCATGTTTTAGTAGCTTTAATTGCTAAATTATAGATCTTGCACACCTTGTGGCTTTAACTTCACGTAACTAATAACTTTCACCTATAACTTCAAGTTATGGCTGCTGCGTAGCGCAGATGTGCGTAATTTTTGTAACTTTATTCATATCAGTGAAAATATGTTAGTTTCCGAAAAAATAGTTAATTTCCAAACGAAAAAAATTTTATTTTGATGGAAACATGCGAAGATCTATTCTCAGTGGAAAATGCGGATCCTCAACAACAGAAAACAATTTTTCACCACAAAATAGTTTAATGTTCAACCAATCACTTTATAAGAACCCCACCCCCCTCTATGGAACCCCTTTCCAATCGAATTCTTTATTCCCTATTTTTGAAGTTTCAACTCAATTATCAACTTGCTCTTGTTGTTGATACCCCATTCCAACTCAATATTCAAGTCAAAGTTGTTGATGATGTCTCTTTGCAACTCAGTTCTCAAGTCCCCGTTGTTGATACCCCTTCCAAATTTTATTTTGGAGTCCAAGTTAATTGGGCCAATTCTTCCCAACTCAAATTTCTATTTCCTGATGTGTATACCCCTTCCGAATTCAATTATGAAGGCCAGGTTGTTTCTGACAGATCTTTTCAACCCAATTCTCAAGTTCATCTTGTTGTTGATACCCTTTCCAAATTCTATTTTGAAGCCCAAGTTTTTTATGAAAATTCTTGACAATTCAATTCTCAAGTCCCCGTTGTTGATACCCCGTCCAAATTTTATTTTGAAGTCCAAGGTGTTTATGACAATTCTTTTCAACTCAATTCTTTTTGCACTCTATTCCAACTCAATTTTTAAGTTTATGTTGTTGATGAAACCACTTTTCAACTCAGTTTGATGTTCCTGTTGTGTATGGAAACCCTTTCCCACTCAATCTTCTATTTCCTGATGTTTATACACCTTCCGAATTCAATTATAACTTCCAAGTTTTTTATGATAATTCTTCACAACTCAATTCTCAAGTTGCTGTTGTTGATGATATCCCTGTTCAACTCAATATTCAAGTCAAAGTTGTTGATTGTGCCTCTTTCTAACTCAGTTCTCAAGTCCTCGTTGCTGATGCTCCTTCCTGATTTAGTTTTAAAGTCCGAGTTGTTTATGAAAATTCTTTACAACTCAATTCTCAAGTTGCTCTTGTTGTTGATGTCCCTGTTCATTTGAATATTCAAGTCAAGGTTGTTGATGATGCCTCTTTCTAACTCAGTTCTCAAGTCCCCGTTTTTGATACCCCGTCCAAATTTACTTTGAAGTCCAGGTTGTTTATGACACTTCTCTTCAACTCAATTCTCAAGTTGCTCTTGTTGTTTGTACCCTATTCCAACTCAATTTTAGAGTTTATGTTGTTGATGAAACCACTTTTCAACTCAGTTTGATGTTCCTGTTGTGTATGGAATCCCTTTCCAACTCAATCTTCTATTTCCCGATGTTTATACACCTTCCGAATTCAATACTTCCGAATTGTTTATGATAATTCTTCACAACTCAATTCTCAAGTTGCTCTTGTTGTTGATGTCCCTGTTCATTTGAATATTCAAGTCAAGGTTGTTGATGATGCCTCTTTCTAACTCAGTTCTCAAGTCCCCGTTTTTGATACCCCGTCCAAATTTACTTTGAAGTCCAGGTTGTTTATGACACTTCTCTTCAACTCAATTCTCAAGTTGCTCTTGTTGTTTGTACCCTATTCCAACTCAATTTTAGAGTTTATGTTGTTGATGAAACCACTTTTCAACTCAGTTTGATGTTCCTGTTGTGTATGGAATCCCTTTCCAACTCAATCTTCTATTTCCCGATGTTTATACACCTTCCGAATTCAATACTTCCGAATTGTTTATGATAATTCTTCACAACTCAATTCTCAAGTTGCTCTTGTTGTTGGTACCCTATTCCAACTCGATTCTCAAGTTCATGTTGTTGATGAAACCCCTTTTTAACTCAGTTTTCAAGTCCCCGTTGTTGATACCTCTTCGAAATTTTATTTTGAAGTCCAAATTGTTCATGACAATCCTTGAAAACTCAATTTCCTAGTTGCTCTTGTTGTTGGTAACCTATTCCAACTCAATTCGCAAGTTTATATTGTTGATAAAACCCCTTTTCAAATCAGTTTGATGTTCCTGTTGTGTATGTTCCTGGAACCCATTGTTGTGTGTTCCTGGAACCCATTTTCAACTCAATTATCCAGTTCCCGTGGTTGATACCCCTTCCAAATCCCTTTTCATGAATAAAATTTGAATGAAAATATGAAGAGATACATTTCCAGATAAAAATACGTTTCAAAAAGCATACATTTTCAAAATGCCACATCGCTGATGAATTTTTTAGTTCCTTTTGTTAATGTTCCAATCGGATTCTCATGTGTCTCTTGTTGTAGATGTTCCAACTCAATTATCAATTTTTTGCTGTTGATACCATGTTCTAACTCAATTTTCAAATCCAAGTTTTTAATGACACCCCTTCCAACTCTTTTCTCAAGTTTCTCTTGTTGTTGATGCTACTTCCTAACTCAATTTTGAAGTTCCTCTTGTTGATACCCCTTTTCAACCCAATTCTCTTAATCCCTGTTGTTGATTCAACCCCTTTCCATTTCAATATTCGAATCTTGGTTGAGTATGAAACTCCTTTCCAACTTAATGTTCATGTCCTGGTTATGGATCAGACTCCTTTGCAGCTCAATATTTTTGACCCGCTTGTAATCTAAAAATTAATCCAAACATTTAAAACCCTGTTTTTAATTAGAGATTCCCGATAAATTGTACCTGAAATATTACTCCCAAGAGACTGTTCAATCATTATAGCCCTCCCAGCCGGATTCCCCATTTTACCAGGCGGAGGGAATCATACCCTGAAAAAGCATGGAAATCTACGTGCAAAATGGTCAGATTCAACATCTATATTTTATATGGAAACGAATATCTCCTTTTTGGTTAGCAGAACAGAAAATCGTTTATACGACCAAACTTCCAGCAGTAGTGCCCATTGAAATCGAAAACGTTTGGCAAACGCATGTATTGGGAAACTGCCAAGGTTGACCTTCTGGCTCAAGAATAGTCTAATACTGGCAAACAGGTACTGAAAAATTGAGTTCGAAAAGGGGATCATCAACAACAGAATTATGGGAGCTAAGTGAACAAGGGGTGCACAGAAATGCGAAACTTGAATTTTGAGTTGAAAAGGAGTTCCATCAACAATAGGAACTTGAAAATTGAGTTGAAAAAGGGTATCTGCAACAACAGGAACTCGGAAATTGAGTTGAGGAAGGGTTTCATAAACAACAGGGACTTAAAATTGAGTTGGGAATAGGTATATACAAAAACAGGAACTCGGAAATTGATTTGAGAGAAGGTGTCATCAACAACAGCAGTTGGAGATTTGAGTTGAAAAGGGGTATGTACAGCAACGGTGTAAATCGATAAAATATTTGAAAAGATTCGTCAAATCATTGTCCTTTGCGTTTTTCATCCAAAATCGGTTTTCCGAAGAAGATTTACCAGTTTTGTATAGTTCAAGGTTATGTTCTCATTTTTGACCGATATTTTTCTTCTGAAATAAGTATTTTTGATAAAAACTGCGACAATTTCATTGTTTTTATCTTAATCACCCCAATTTTTAACACTTATTAGAAACGCTTCGCTCGGTCTTTTGTCATTTTAGTTAAACGATACTATAAAATAAACAAATACCGTATAAATAATAATGTCATATTAAGTTTTCAAAATTATGCGAGACAAAGGTCTAGTTTTAAGTATTAGGTTTCAGAGAAAATTCACAACCTTGCGAAGACGATATTCAGAATTCTGAATTAGTTTTATTGATTTTAACAATTTTAGGTTTTAATATCGTTCTTACTAAAAATGGTATTAAAAAAAAAATTAACTAGATGTCAGTTCTGGATTATTTTGTGATTTCTTGTCAGAAAATGGTATTTTCGATACAAAAAAATTCAAGTTCAAAGAAGATTTCAAGATTTACAACTCTGATCAATTTGAGGTTATGTCAGAGTTTAACACCTTTCAACCAAACTTATTGAATTTCGAAACACAGCTTCAATTTTTTAACTGTTAGTCTGTTAATAAGTGTTCTGCGTCAAAAATTGGTATTCAATAAAAAAAGTTAATTTCCCGAAAAGATAGGCAAATTCACGGAGACGATTTACGATTGGGAAACAATTTAGGTTATGCTAACATTTGAAATAGTATTTCAGTGTTTTTTTTGTGTGAAACTTGGTATTTTTCTTAAAACATCTTTGTATTTCTGACAGGATTGAACGTTTTTTAAGAATTTTAGTTCCTGCTTGCGTTTTGCTTAATAAATTTATAGTTATTTCGAACAGAATTTGCTTTCTTTCAAACAACTTGAGGTTATGTTTACATTTGGTACATAAACTAGTGCTCTGCTCTGAGTGCCGGAACATAATATATATTTTTGGGTCGCTGAAATCGAATCCGAAGTTCATTTTACCCCATCACGTTAGGTTTTGGAAGCGATTTCATTTTTGGATATCTGTAGCGGTTTTTCGAGGTTATGTTGAGAGCCTGATGTGATGGGGTAAGATGAACTTCGGATTCGAGTTCAGCGACCCAAAA
>WSXT02097203.1:0-11548 GCA_011762715.2 Neuroterus valhalla
TACCGCACTAAATCCACTCATGACTTTCTAACCTATTTACGCGAACGACTTAAACCATCGCTACTCTACGTTAATGTGATAAGAAACGTTGCTAGTAACCCTCAAAAGAAAACGAAATAAATGAGAAGAGCACTTTCAGAGGTATGTAGCTAGTGGTGAAACAAGCCTGGTGTAGTCTGGGGCCGTGGGACCGGTGCAATTCATCGCGGCTGACCGTCGTCTCTGTATACATAGTAAACAAAATCAGATGGGAGGTATAAGTAAATGGAGATTCATATTTTCCGAAAGTGCCTTGTGAAGTTGGACTCTCGCTCCAGGTTCAATATCGATTTATCCGGACCCCTTCATTATTTCAAGGCTGATGAATGGACGTTAAAAGAGGATGGTTAGAATAAGAAAGCAAAAGTGACAGGTGTTAACAACAATACAAAACACCTCGTCACAAGCGGAACAGGAGGGCAGTTGAGTGATGAGGGTGCTCTTCTGGAATGTAGCAGGGGTAAGAAAAAGATGACGACTTTTAGAGATTTGTGCAGAGGTTCGATGTTGTGAAACTGGTTGAAACGTAGGTAGATTGCAAGAAGTGGAGCAGGATAGAATCCAGGCTAGCGAGGTGATTTAGATGGAGGCTCAAAGAAGCGGTCAGATCGAAGAGAAGAGGAAGGGCAAATAGGAGAATTATAGCGGGGATCAGAATAGTTTTGGAAGAAAAGATTCATGATCGAGGTGAGGGGCAGGGGTGCTAATGAGGGATGTGAAGATAGGAGGGGTAACATGCACGTTTGTGACCATGTACAACTGGGGGAGAAGGAGATATGAACGAGAGAGGCTATAGAAAAATTTCATGAGCAGTTGTGAGAAGTAAGTTTCGGAGAGTGGAGTTGAGAAATGTGGAGATCGAGAGAGATGTGTGGGAGATGATAAATATGTTCATGAAGCGTGGGGAGGGAATAAGTGAGTAGAGGGGAAGTGAGGAGTAGAGGGAGTTTTTTTTTAGAGGAGAGATGGAGTCGAATGACGAGGAGATAGAGAATAAAATGAAAAAGTAAGGGAGGGCGGAGGAAGCAGGCTTAGACGAGGTGGAGGACGAAGAATGAACATATGGTACAACAACGGTTAGAAAGAGTCTGAAACATGTATTAAGAGAGGTTTCAAGAGGTAAGGGATTCTCAGGGTAGTAGAGGGGGAACGGGGGGGGTCATATTGCCGCTGTGTATAAAGGGAATAGAGTATACGCGGTGTTACTAGCGGGGGGGTAATGAAAGGACGAAAGTTTGCGCGTTCTTTGTAGATCTCAAAGTCGTATTCCCATCAATGGAAAGAAAGAAGTTGTAATAAGCGATGGAGGTTATGGAATTAGAGAAAGTTCGTATCGAGAGGATATGGAAGGTGTATGAGGAGACGAAGGATAGGGCAAGAGGGGGGGGGGTCAGGATCTCGGAAGGTTTCCGGATAGATAGTGGGTTAAGGCAGAGATGCCTGCTTCGCCCAACGGTTCTCGTAATCTTAATTGCTGACATTGATAGGAAGCTATGGGAAGGAGTAGAAGGAAGAGTTACTGTGGGAGGGCTAGAATTTGATCACTTGCCTATGCAGATGACATAGTGTTGTTGGCAAAAAGTGAGGAGGCCCTAAAGGAGATAATGAAGAGGTTGAGAAGATACCTAAATAGCAGTCGTTTAAAGTTAAATTCAGAAAAGTCCAAGATCATGGTGTTCAGCAAAGGGGGTGAAAGGAATACGGAAGGGGATCGTGATTGAGTTAACCCTTTTTCTTCTTTGTAGATCTTTTCTTCTGCACACACCATGTCACCCTTACTTTTAGATCCTTTCCCCCCATATCTCCTCAACAAAACGTGGCTTTTCAGCACACCAGCTGTTAGAGACAGGCTAAAAGGGGTAGTGAAGAAGGTATGGAGGGATGACGGATTTCCAGGAGAGTGGATGGAGGGGCTGATAGTGCCACTATATAAGAAGTTGATAGTGATGGGCAGGAAAATTATAGAGGAATATCATTGATGAACACGGCAAACAAAGTATGTGCAATGGTATTAGAGGAGAAGCTACGGATGGAAGGCGAGGAAAAAAGCTGGGGAAATATTGTCGGAGACTCAGATCGAGGAATAGTAAAGAAGGGGTAAAAAGTGTGCGCGTTTTTTGAACATCTAAAAGGTGCTTTCTCATCGTTGGATTGCGGGAGGTCATGGGAGACGATGAAGGAAAGGGGAGTAGAGAAAGGTCTGATTGAAAGGGTGAGAGAGGTGTATAACGAGAAGAAAGATAAGGCGAGAGGAGGGCACACGATTTCAGAGAGTTTCTGGATGGATAGGGGGTTGAGGCGAAGATGTCCACTCAGCCCAACACTTTTCGCAATCTTTAACGCCGACATGGAGAGGAAGCCAGAGGAAGGAGTAGTTGGAGTAGTGAGGGTAGGAGGGGTTAGAATTTGGTCACTTGCCTATGCAAATGACATGGTGTTGCTGACAAAAAGTGAGGAAGCATTGAAAGAGATGATGAAGAGGTTGAGAAGGTACCTGAATAGGAGTCGGTTACAGTTGAATGCAGAGGAGTCCAAGGTTATGGTGTGAGGAGGGCAAGGGTTGTAATGAGGCATGTGTGGGGATTGTAAAAGAGGTTTTTTGCGTGCTACTGTATATTGTAGAGGTGTGGAGGTGAAAGAAAGCGAGGAGGTAAATAGGGTTCAGGAAAGGTATATCAGATGGACACTGGAGTTAGATAGAAGAACACCTTATTGTATTGTGAGAAGAGAGACAGGGGGAACGAGTTTTGGGATTCTGACAGGAAGCCGGGGGTGTAAGTGTGAGGAGAAATTCATGGAAGAAGGGGGAACTAGGCTGGTTAGGGAGTGCTGGTGAAAGAAGGAGAACAGGAGAGGGGAGGGGAAGATAGAGAATGAGAAAGAAAGTATTTCGAGAGAATGGTCTGCATGAGGATGAAGTGAGAAGAAGTCACGAGGAGGAAAGAAAGGTGTATATGATGGTTGAAAGGAACGGCATGGAAAGAGAGAAGGCAGAAGGGGAGGAGAGGGTAAAAGAATCAAGGTATAATGAGAAATATGGGTGGATTATGCCAACGGAGAGAGCGCGGTATTTGGGTGAGAAAGGAGAGTAAGGGAGCCAGAAAATAAAAGCGATAATGAGATGTCGAAGCATGGAGGGCGCTTACAGGTTCTGGCTTCCACAGGAGAAGGGGATGTGCAAGTTGTGTGGAAAGGGGTATGCGAAGGTGGAATACTGGATGGGAATAGCAAGTAAAGTCTAGAAGATGAGAAATCGGTAGGACCCGCGGAGGCAGAGTTTGATAATGCGAGGCTGGCGAAATGTAGGAAAATACGCGCAAGGCGAAGCGAGGAAGGCAAGGTAATGAGAGCGAGCAAGCGGTCTTAGTAATAAGGTACGGATAGATGATATTGTATAAAGTGTGGACGGATGTTCAGGTTAAGCGATTGACGTAAAAATTTTTGTAAAACATGGTGGTGTAAGCAAGTCAATTTTTCGAGGCCAATAGGCTAAAGAATGAACGTTTATCTATCTATCTACCAGGTGCACGTTTTCTCAGTGGCTATCCTATTCTATCACCATCCTTATATTTGGGGCACAGCACATCTCCGAAGGCACAATTTTTTCAACATTAATCGAACATCCCAATGGCCAGATAGATTGCAGATTCATTTTAACGGGGATTCCTCTCAATTGTGGTTAACTCTTCCTCTTCCTCCCATCCCATTCCTGGAGCAGAGCAGTGTGGTTACAAGAAGAATTTCTAATATTGTACAAGGTATACTTCCCGGAAAACAAACGAACGTTTCGCAAACGTTTTCACTGTACTTGGAGTTCCTCTAGGGAGAGTTGAAACACGTGTACCCCAACCACTCGACTAGGGTCAACCGGAATAAGGGAGTCGTTACAAATCGCATGCGCGTAGGGACGGCTGTCAAACCAACCCAACCTCAATCATCAAAGAGGAGGATTCGTTTCGAAATATAAGCAACAAAAATCTCTATTCGCAATAAAGTTCCGATGACCAAGGTACACAAATTTACGGGCCGAATTCATTTCCAGTCGGGCAGGCTGTGTAAGCTCGATTCGCACAATCGTCCAAAACAAAATATGTTGTTTTTCAAAGGATTTTAGACGAGACACAGTAGTTCAGAATCCCAAATTTCCGGTCAAAACTTTGAAAATCAGCAGTTTCCGGTCGAGATGAAATTCACTGCACGTGCAGAAGGTGCAATTCTGTCGAGAAATCCAAAAGAGCAGATTTTTATATTTCTTAGTTTCGACCAGGTATACGCTCAAAGTCTAACGTTCCGCCAAACACTTGTTACGCAGCTGAAAAGTCTCGTGCGTCCGAAAGAAATGCAAGTGTCGAAAAAAACAGTCGTAAGTTGACCAGTATTTCCTGACCTCATAGATTCTGATTGTTGAGGTATGGAGAATATTTCCGTCCTAGTTTGAAGTGAAAATAATAAAGCATGCGTCTTTAGGAGATGTCGGAATGCTCGCGCTTGGTTTTCTTCTTCGCGCAGCAAAAATTCCGAAATTCAATTAAGGATTAATAATCAAGACCGCATAAGGCCGCTTCGATTCTTACTGTGTTTTACAAGGGAAAGTGTCCCAAATAAAGTGGCGTTGAAATTTTCTGCCATAGCTTGCCCGTCATCTTTTGGGAACGATTTCTTTGAGGCGTGCAGTGCACCGTTTCTCGTGCCTGGCGCGGTGCAAAGTGAGGGGCTCGTCGCATGGGCAATACGAGGAATGGGAGGGAGCTTCAAGCTTTTTTTGCACGAAGAAATATCTAAAAACACTATAATCCTTGTCGTCGAATGTTTTGACTGAATCGTTTATTTGTCAATCTACTAATGTGAGTGTTATTCAACTTATAATCATTAGAGGAAATGATTCTAAAATTGGTTATTTACTTGTAATTGACTCAAAAATTAATTTTTTAAATGTAATGAACTTCTCCCAAAATGAAAAATTGCATGCGCAATTATTTTACAGAAATTCATCAAATCACCATAAATTACCGTAAATTACCGTGAATTTCTTGAATCTATGGAAATTTTTCAATTGAATTTTAACTTATTGACCTTGAATCACGATAAATTACTTTAAAAATTAGTCAAAATTACGAGAAATTTTCATAAATTTCCGGAACTTTCCAAATTTACTTCAGGTTATTAATCATAAAATACCAAAAATTACTTGTAAAATTAGTATAAATGACCCAAAATTGTCACAAATTTCCGGGAATTTATGGACATTTTAAAAATATAATTGGAGTTAATTTATGGTGAGTAACCTTATATTACCTGTAAAAATAAGTATGAATTACCGGAGATTATTATCAATTCACGGCAATTTTCAAATATAATTTGAGGTAATTTATGGTAAGGTACCATATTTTCTTGTGTAGTTACTCTAAATGACCGGAAATTTTCACAAATTTCCGGAAATTTCTAGAAATTTTCCAATCGAATTGTGAACTTCTGAATTCCTCTGCATGCATGCTTCCCCTTTTTTTAATCCAATATGGGCTAAAATCATGACATAACTTTTTTTACGAAACGGAGCCGCCATTCGGAATTCTGAAAAACAAATATTATTTTCGATTTGAGCAACGCCAAAAACGTAACTAAAAGTTTATTTCCATTCCATTCTCTAATTTTTTTCGCAAGTCAGCCGCCATTTTGAATTCTGAAAAAATTTCATTTTCGAATTCAGCGACCCCGAAAACGTAAATAAAAGTTTATTTTCATTTCATTCTCTATTATTTTATGCAGGTTGGCCGCCATTTTGTTTTCGCCATTTCGAATTTTGAAATACATATCATTTTCGAATTCAGCGACCCCAAAAACTTCTAGAAATGTACCTTTTCAGACAATTATTACATGTTTAGGTGTTTTGACCGGGAATTCAGGATTTGGAACCACTATGCGGCACGTATTTTACCGATTTGATAACGAATTTTTTTCGACAAACTTAGGAGCGTTTGAACTTTTGATGCTCGTGATGTCGTTCATCGGAAATTTATCGAACAAAATATTCCTACAGATTCCTACAGATCTTATTATTCTGTTTCAGATTCCATAAGAAAATTGTAAAAATTCTGAAAATTGACAAAGTGGCGGCTTTTTTTTTTTTAATTTCCAAACTCAATTTCCTCGAAAACTCCAGCATTTTTTTTCTCTTGATTCTTTTCCAAGTTAGTACGAATACAGACAATATATTTCATATGAGTTTACCTTTTGCCCACGTCTTGGAAAGGAGACAGATTTTTTTTTCCTCCAAAAGAATGAAAATTCACGATTTATGCAGAAACAAGAGGAGATATGAGAAAGGTTCAATAATCAAAGTTATTCCTTTAAAAAAGTTCTACAAAAAAGTTTATAAGAGGTTTCTCCTATCTTGCGTCGTTATTGAAATATTCGCTAAAATGCGAATAAATGCAATTTCATACTGATATAAATAATCAAGGAGGGTTTAAATTAACAGGAGAAATCAATTTTAAACCATGTTCCACTCAAAATGTAAACAGTCTCAGAAAATATTCAATATTTACTTTTCTTGTATATCTGATTTATGTTACATTCAATTTATTTGATTATCTCATCAATGTCATCACAAACACCTTGGCCTTGACTCATTCGCCGAAAAAAAGGTATTTATTTTTGTAAACAAAAGAAAATACACCCGATCTATGATAACGAGTGAATGAACTATTTCGGAAAATCTATCTCTGAAATTTTGAGAATCGCTAGGTTATATTCCGCTGATTTTTTTGTGCGTGATACTTTGAATGTGATTAAAGTGTCTCAGAAGTGATTCCATCATTTGAAATTGTTCGCCAGTGTTTTTATTTACAACGTTTTCATAGCATCCTATTAATTCTTCGTGTTTCTCCTTGCGAAGCAACAAATATTGAAGGGTATGATCTAAGAATCTTACCCCGATGTAAGTTTCATTGCTTGGAGTGTATAAAAAATAATTTGTGAACTTAATAACTTTCGAAAGAATGATCATATTCCATCGTGCTTCGGCACCCATTTTGAGGGATCAAAAATAAAAGAGGGGGAGCATTTTGAACACTTTTTTGGACTTTTTTTCCAAGAATTAAAAATTTTAAGTATGGTTTCTTGTAGTAAGTAAAAAATGGAACAATTTATCCTAATGATTTTTTTTTGATAAAAACAAAATTGTCAGATTTGTGGCATTTCCCGAAATTCGAAAATGTGAAAGAAAATGAGAATTTTTAGCCAAATAACGCAAGATTTAAAAGAAAATCATCGAGAAAAAATTTTTTCTTCTTGCGAGCCCCACAGGATCGTGAATACAACTTTTTGAATTTTCTCAAAAAATGAAAAATTCTAATTTTGATCGCACAAAAAATAATGGGAAATAATGTGTGAACTTGATGAATTTCGAAAGAATTATCACATTCGATCGTGCTTTGGTACCAATTTTGAGGGACCAAAAAAAAACCAGTTCGCTAAGCAGCTGTTTTGGATAAAAAATAGAAGAGGGAGAGCATTTTTAAAACTTTTTTTCCAAAGACTCAAAAATTTCAAGTACGGTTTCTTGTAGTAAGAAAAAAATAGAACAATTTATCCCAATAATCCTTTTTGAAAAAAACAAAATTTCCAGGTTTGTGGCATTTTCAAAATTCAAAAATGTAAAAGAAAATGAGGATTTTCAGCCAAATAACGTGAGATTGAGAAGAAAGTCAGCGAGAAAAAATGTTTCCTTTTGTGAGCCGCGGAGTGATTTCGAATAGGGCCGGGCTATTTACGGAGTTGATGTATTCGAACGTACTGATTTCGGATTCATTCAGATCACTCCCAGTTTTCGATTTAAACAAAAATAATTTGAAGTTTTTGAATCTGGACTGATTTTAGATAGAGCCAGACTATTTCTGGAGTACATGTTTTCGAACGGACAGACTTTGGATTTAATTGAACCTTTTTTCGTTTTCACTTCAACAGAATATTCTCAGGTTCTGAATTCCAGACCGATTTCGGATAGAGCCGCACTGTTTTTGGAGTCAAGGTTTTCGAACGGACAGATTTCGGATTTAATCGAACCACTTCCCGTTTTCACTTTAACACGAATAATTTGAGGTTCTGAATCCTGGGCTCATTTCGGATAGAGCCGGACTATATTCGGAGTCGATGTTTTGGACCAGACGGATTTCGGATTTAAATGGACCACTTTCCGTTTTCACTTTAACAGAAAAATTTCAGGTTCTAAACTCCGGACTCATTTCGGATAAAAGCGGACTCTTTTCGGAGTTGAACTTCATGGTCCAGGCAGACTTCGGACTCAGGCAGACGAATCCCAGATTCGTTTCGACAAGTTTTCGGATTAAATCGGACAGGTTTCGGAAAATATTCTTAAATCGGATCGATTTCGGATGAGTTCGGATCAGGTTCGGAATCTGGAGTTCTTAGAAGGAATAGTAGATTTATATCGTAGAATTGCTGGTGTTGGTAGTCTCGTGTACGGAAGTGAAGAGGGTATTAATGGCACTTGAAGATTCATGTGAAGCTGATTGCTGAATGTGACGTTTGGTGTCTTTTCGTTTTTACGCTTCCTCACTTTTGTGACGGTTAGGATAGCTTGACGAAACGTTACCACGAGATCCACGTCTACCAATCAGAGACGAGAAAAAAGCTCCCTTTGCATTGTTTGCGTCTGCGAGAAAACACCAAGCCTTCACGCACGAGTGTTTGTAAAGATGCTCTCGGGAACTATTCCTGAGAAATATTCAGAGACTATGGACATGGGGTTATCCTTAGAAGTGAACCATCATCGTAAACCTTTTTAGACAAAACAAAAATTATGAGGTTGTTTCTTCTAGAGGATCTCTGCAGCATTCCAGAGCGGCATTGACGAGTAATTGACTTGATATCAATGGGTGTGTGGGAGGCATTATCATTCTTCGAACAAAGGTTGTCGAATTCGTTAGAGAGCAAGTTGACAGAGTTTGAAACCAAATAAAATTCAGGCCTAATAGATGCGAAGTCGCTTTCATAATACGCTCGATTTTCCTAATAGTAATAGGTGCAGAAGCTGGTCCCAGAGAGGTTGGAGTGCAAACCCTTGGACGGCAAAATTTGGATTAGGACCCATCGTCGAGAGGCGTTACAAGTTGAGCGCAACCAGAGTGATATGGAGTTTTACATCTAGAACACAACACTGCATCTATAACAGTACCTCTACATCCTCGACAGATTTCCGCGACGGGTGTAAGGAGTTTCAATTCACACTGTTTGTCAGGTTTATCCTTACCAAGAGGCATGTTTACCGAAGCAAAGGCAAATATAAATAAAGGAAATATTCTCCGGACAAACCGTCAACAGATAACTTTCGAGGGTAGGTTCCAGCGCACAAGTACTTAAATGAACACCAAATCGCAACCGCACTGCCTTTTAAATAGAAAAATATTTGATCTGCTCAACAATAAGAGCCTCAAAAAATAACGACAATAAGAATTAGGGTCGCGAACATTATACCATAGAAAGATGACAATCTATTAGCGACGATACCTGACACGACTTGGAGAGGCAGCGGCCATTACTGATATAAGATATCTATAAGTCAACAAACTTGACAAGGATAGTAAATGTAGTGACTGAATAATAATCTAAACAATCCTTGGATTGCAAAGCTTATTCATTTTCGGTACAAACTGTAAGCTGAACCTACAATTATATATGAAATCTCAATGTTTTCTTACACACGATGATTTATTCATAACAATACTGATTTGAGATACCGATATAATCTTGATTTTGGAAGAGTTGGATCTCTTGACATACATTTATTTTCTATCAGGAATACGAATATTTCAACAATAACACTAAGATGTGCAAGCATTGTTCAGAGATTCCTAACCTGCTTATGAATCTCGGACGAAGATGTCTGGCGAAAACACTTACATAATCCGAAATTGTTTGAACTTGTACATTTAATTATTATGATGATCCGAAGTTATGAACAATTCGTGTATTGGCTTTGAAATTCAACATAATGGAAGGGCATTAAAGCATTTGGTTGAAAATAAATATTTTTATTTCAATGTAAATTTCTTCACCAGAAATCCTAAAACTTTTGGGTAGTAAAAGTTTCCGAATAAAATTTCCAAGGGCACACCCTTGCAAATGACCTCCAAATCTCAGGAAAGCTGTGCCTGGAAATTTGAACAATGATTCAGAGTTGATCTTGGTAATATTTTTATTCTATCGTTCCAGATTTATATTTCTTCTCGATCGAAATAATTCAATTAATAGGATATTTATTCAATCGCACGATTAAAAGGTAGATTAGCAACTGCGGATTTGGAGAGTCGCGTGATGCTTCTGTTCTTCAAGTGCATTTGAACCGGATTGCGGCCATGTAAAACTGTTTGATATAAGTTCAACAAAACACCATAAGAGTTCACTATTCCAACAATCGATTCATTCGGTGACACTAATACCCTAGAAGGAAGGCTCAGCCTGAAAATAGGACCAACTGTATCTCCATATCCTACGCGGAGGAGGTCAGATATTTCTACATTTTTGATTTGATAACCAAGAGGAATAGGGTATAAGTGGATAGGAGCAAAAGGAGGAGGGTGAGAAGGAGAAGTTGGAGAAGGAGAAGTTGGAGGAGAATGCGGAGGAAGTACTCGCCATCTTGGTATACGGTATCTAAATCGGGTATGCCGCAGTGAGCTTGATCCTGAAAATAGACAAATACATATTTATAAGTTTTGATGTTTCAATGCAATCTTGTATGCTTCAATCGATAGAAAATAACTTATTACATCAAATTAGTTTGTGCAACTAGTTTCTGCTTTTTGGTAATGATAGTAGCAACCAAGTAACTCTAGTTATTAAGTAACGAGGATTGGAGGCTGAAGCAGTGCTCAACCAAACAATTGCGGAATCACCGTAGCAGTCGATTTTTTTAGTGCGCGTCAGTGATTGTGTCACGTCCTTCTCCCTTAAATATCTTAAATAACTTTCGTATTTAATACATTTAATTAAGTAGGCCGGTAGGTCCAAACCGTCGAATTATATGAAGGTAAAAGATAATTTTATCACCATATAACTCGTTTATTGATATGGGATCGTTGTCCTTCACCCTTGACTAGGGTTCCTGTCGCTCTTCCCCACTTACCATTAACCCACCTAAGAAAGTAGTTTCGAGTCTGAAGAAATAGAAGGGTTGGAATCTACCAGTAAATAAGCCCTTGTTTAATAGTGTATGTAATGTCACTTTATTTTGTTCACTAAAGAACTTTCAGACTTCTAGTTTTCCTTTAAATTAATCTTTACAAAGCTACGCTTAACCTACCGCTATCTCTAGGAAAGAAAGAGAGAGAGAGAGAGAGAGAGAGAGCGGTCAAAACAAGGTACTTACTTATAAATTTTGCGTTGTATGGAGCAGTTCCAGGCCAAGGTCGATTCTTTCGTTTGACCCCACTCGACCAACCCACGCGCACTTCGCCCAACTATTCCGTTTTCACAAAGATTTCTAACT
>WSXT02097214.1:0-25809 GCA_011762715.2 Neuroterus valhalla
AACACGTATAAAGCCGAGCGCGAAGCGCGAGGTGTGAAAAAAACCGAGCGCGTAGCGCGAGGTGGATACATTATGGAACAGGAGTTCCGAATAACGCGCGCTGTAGGCGCGCTCAAACTTGCGAGCGGAGCTATGACGATTGATAAAACAGAAAAAGTATAGTTCATAAGACCAAAACGATGCAGTTTTTGAACGAAATGAATGAACGCAGTCTTTGCAACGTGGCTGTCGAAATATTAAAGCCAAAGCTACCTGCTAGGGTTGAAAATCGATACTTGAGACCAACACCCTTTGCGATTGAATGCGGTCTTTCCTTTCATGTTTGAAATTGATTTTGCGCAAATAAGCTCATGGATTTCTGCATTCCGAAGATATGAAAATAACCTTGTATGGATTCTTTCGGAAGGTCTTGCGGTGATTTATGTCAATATTTTTCTCATTGCGATACCTGGAGCAGACATAACGTATAACCTAACACACTTCACTTTAGCTCAGTTTGATTGTACAAATATTTCACTTTGGAATGTTACGAAACTTCAAGTTGGAAGGAATCAAGGTAACGTAATACATACATCTTATGTGAATGACTTTTTCTCCTAAGATTTATTTAGGGAATGATGAAATAACTCAGAAAACACACAAGGTAATGTCTAATAAATATACCTGACACTCCAGTCACAAAGTCCTTTCCAATTTGTTTCCCGTGATTTGAAAATAAAATGAAAGTAGTTGCAACTGTCGTCTTCGCTTTAGCAGCTCTCGCTAGCTTTTTTGGTAAATATAAAATGCTGTCATTCATGTGTCATAGTCTGTTAAAAAAAGTTTCTCCTCTTGGAAAAAACCATTTCTTCTATTTTGTGAGTTTTTGGATTGAACAAGAGAGAGAATAAATTGTCGCATTCAATGATTTATTTCATGTATACTATCATAGAATGGGCTTTTTTATTTCTAGACAGAAAGTATGATCATTAATTGTTTGAATAACTTGTGAACTACATCTCATTTAAATATTCCTCTGAGCAAAGTTTAACTGTGCCATATGTTTTACAAATACGAACTTTTCATGATTTTTTGCAATGGATAAATATTTGAAGAAGAAATTTATGCATTGAGTGGATGGGGTAAATTACAGAAAATGTTAGCATAAGAGAGTACCTCTTTCAAATCAAGAATTGTTTGAGAAATTTCAAATAAGTTCCGGAATATTCAATAAGTTATGCTTAACGAGATAATTATATTTGAATGAACTTGATGATAATGTTCTCAGCTAGAAAGTTTCCATGTTTACGTATGCTATAATGCTTTGCATTACATGGCCTCCAATTGTTCATAAATATTTACATCACATTGAGCTTGAAGGACAGGATTATGAAAAGAAAGTCCTGACAAAAACTGAGAATGGAGGATGATTCTAGTGTCCTTTGTGGTAATTTCTCCTTCGCCCAGAAAATCACAGCTTATCCCCTTTTCGAGAAAACCCAATTTTCCGTTAATTGATAAAATAAATTAAATAAAAGTCAAAGGACACTTGAAAATACAATTGCTTTATTATTCCGGGGATTTATTCAATCTGCATTCAAATGATATAAAATTCAAATTCGATTAAAATATAATTAGAACTAAATGTGTCTTGATGAAAATTCAACAACAGCTTTTTGCAATATTTCAATATATGATGAATCTTCAATCATATTTGTTTTGAATCTATTTCAAAATTTCAGAAATTCTCGATGAATTGCTCCCTCTGCTTGTTCAGACATGATTCCCAGACCCAAGCTTGACATAAATGTTGGGCGCTGTTCAATATGATCAAGAATAACATGGATTTCAACGGTTTGTGAAACACCAGTACCCATGTACATTTTATGTACGTTCTCAATAAGATCAGGGAGAATGGTCATTTCTACATTAATCGTTCCAAAACAACTGTTCACAACAAGATTCATGGCCTCGAAAGATAAAATAAATGACACTAATCGCAACTGCCCGATGTCCTTGTAAATATCAGCATCATTCAATTTATCCGCCTCTTGAAGAAGTTTTCGGCACGCGTTGCCCTCAAAGATCTCTCCATGGTAGTTTCTTGGGATAAGTTTAACCTTCTTTGGTCATATCAATGCCTTGTCCCGACCAAGTAGTGGGATTAAACCATGCCAGAATACATGGTTGACATAGCCTTGTAGTATATGCAGCTCCGGAATAATACACTCTTGGAGTACGCACACATCGTCATCATCATTAAACAGGGGAAGACTGGTCGTACTGTGGCATAGTTTTGCAGATTTTTTATCGTTTCCTGGAAATCGGAAAAGTGGTCAGCGGGTTGAGAATTTTAGTTGAGAAAAACGATTCCTCACCTTATCCGATGCACTTCTCATAATCTTCTATCAAATGTTCAAAATTTTTCAGAACTCTGCTTTTACTTGTGTGCATTGTGGTCCACTTGTGACAACCTAACTCGGATTCGCGATTTTCTACATTATCTTTAAGCTTTGAAAGACTTACGAAACAATAGGGACAAGGAAACGTTGCTGTTGCAGTTTGTTGCCCGTTACTTATAAGCAATAACTTGAAATCAGAAACAAATTTTTATGAAAGATTTCTCCAGTTCGTCAACTCGAATAACACTTTCAGATTATCGTATGTCTCCTTCATTTCGGGCACTATGAAAACCAGCAGAAGTCTTGTAACGCCAGTCAATTTTCCTTTCCTTGCTGTGGTCCCACCTGCTGCATACGTTTTCCTCTTCTTTTCCGGTTCCTAGTATTCTTCTGCATCCCAAGCTTCTACATCCATCTCGAGAATATCATCGTGTTTTGATGAGTAATTTTTTGGGATGATACTCATTGAAATTTTTGAGAATCCTTGCCATCAACATTCCATCAAATTCATTGTTATCAAATTTATAAATCCACTGGTATACAAATCTTGTAAAGCTTTCGATCCATCTGGGAGCGTTTCTATTGCATGACTTTGTACAGCGTTTCTACCTGCAGTACTTAGTATGAAATCAGATAACTTTTTCATTCCATACATCGATGTTCCTGTGTTGACTAGAAAATTATCTAACTTCTCTTTATCAAAGAAAGCCTCTCTAGAAGCACTGGCGTTCATGAATTTCGGTTTTCTTGCCTCTTGAATTGGACAGACTCAATTTACATCATTCATTGCATCTGTGCCCTCCTTAAGCTTCTGTCTCAAAATTTTAGTAACAACTTGATGTCTCTCAGTTTCAGATAATTTTTGGCTTATTATGTTCGTGATATTATCAACAATATTAGTTTTGAATAACATTGATGATTTACCAATTTTTTAAAAACAGATTGCACAATATTTATAAGCGGCATCTTCTGTTCCTTTCTTATCTCTTTCTGTTGATGCTAGCAAGCTTTCCACTGTAAAGCAGCCGTACAAGTCATTTTCTGGTGTTATATTATCACAAATTTGTCGCTTTTTACTTCGATCTTTTATTGGCTTTACGTAACCTTTGAATTTAACAGTGAGACAAATGTAAAACTACATACATGAATACTATTTCTAGTCTCTCTGGGTGATATGATGGCCTCATAGTTTGGCATTCTTGGTACAGTAACATTACCGTCACTTTTTACCTTGGTATGTCATGCGCGTCTTCATGAATTGCAAATGCCAAGAGGAAACTCTCGATCAGATGGAGAAAAATTATCATTCATATACTGTTTGATTAACGTCTTATGGTTCGGAGTAATAAAATAAAATTCCAACGTTTTTGTTCCACACGCTATTTTTCGACCACAAGGTGTGCACCTTTTTCATGTATCTTGATCATGACTAGATTTTTCACGATTCAGCGCCCCCGAAATTTTGAAAATGTTGGAATCATGACACGACTAGTTCGTCTCCGCGTAGTTCGTATACAAGGAGCTCGTAGATCGGTGGCAAATCAGCTGTGTATCTGTCATCAATATTCCATACATCGATTGCAGATACGCTTCGCGTTTTATATCGATTTCTGGAAGATTTATTTTATGTTCCATTTAACCTCAAATTACGTATTGCGTCACATTTTCGTCATTATTAATTTTCAGCATGAAAATACTTTGCATGTTGAAAATCAATGATGACAAATACTTACCACGTCAATAATTTTCATAGCAATTATCGAATAGAGCAGCAGACGAAGAACATATTACATAACTGGAAGAAAATAAGCACAAGTATCATTTAGAAAAGCAAATTTAATCACAGCAAATTCATGCGCACAAGACGTGACGCGATACGTAATTTGAGGTTAACTGAAACATGAAATCGATCCTCCAGAAATAGATATAAAACGCTAAGCGGATCTGCAATCGATATATAGAATATTGGTGACAGATACACAGCTCATTCACCACCGATCTACGGGCTCCTTGAATACGCAGCGCTTGTGGACGAAGCCACAATGCGCTGGAGAGGGAAACCCTCTAAAGTAGATTGCGCGCATGTGCCTGCTGATCTCTGACGCATCTACTGCCATGAAATATCCTGCGCATTCGTGACGGATCAGCTGCGTAGGTTTTTCCCAACTCCGTAGAGGTGCTGTATCCTTAAATTGTAATTTCACTTATTCAAGGAAAGGCTAGAAATTTCTCTAAAATTACCAAAACTAGGAGTCCGTTAAGAAGAATTGTGTCTGTTTGTACACTGTACAGTATAATAGTAAAATCGAAAAGTAGAGTGGTCACGGGACCACCGACAGAAGCTTCGCTCTTTCGCGTTGGAAGAAGAACATAAATTTGAGTGTTATTCTATTCATCGGTTGAAAGAAAACAGCTATCCTCTCACTCTATGCATACATGTACGCCAGTAAAAGAAATATTGCAGCAGGAAGTATAAAGTCGATGGCAATTGGAGATTAATATTTCAAAGACGTTAAATTATTAAATTTTGTCAGTTTCAAGTGTGATATGTAGACATTAATTTTCCCGTAGTAATGTTATATAAAATAGACAATTTATTGTAATTTTGTAATTGAATGAAACTTGCACCGCTTTATAAAATCGCATTACAAACACATTATGAACATTTAATCACCTGCATCAATGAGCATACGGCAATTATCACATGTGTGGGTGTATGCTCCACTCGTTATACATATACTATACCAGAACGGGAGGAAGGGAGAAAGAGAGAGAGATTTAGATGTGTTGGTGCCATGCTTTCGACATTTTCAGTCGCATTGAACCTCCCCAAAAAAAGGAAAGCTCCAATAAAAAAAGGATCAATCAGTCAATTGCGTTTCTTGATTTTAATCCTCAAAGTAAATTCGAAAAGATTGTTCTGTTCTCGAACCCATTTTAGCGTAGAGCTTGGAAAATAACCAATTTCTATTCATGAATATGTTTTCGCTAAAGCCAATAGTCACCATCGAATCTTACATATTTTGTACAATAATTTACATAATATACTTTATAAAAAACAATCTCTCGTTCTTCTAGTTGACTCTGCTGTACAGGAATTATACCCGCATCCCCTTCCTGGATTTAAAGGTTACAGAACATTCAAACTTGGAAAAGCAGACACCGGGAATGTTTACGTAAAGCCAGGAGGTGAACGATTAGTTGTAGCCAATCGTCCTTTACGAGTTATAGCAAAAGGGACATTTATTAGTGCATGGGTGGACGGTATCACCATTCGCCCAATATATGATTCAAAAGGCGTGTATGCTACAAAAAGTACTATTAACGGGGATGTCAAAGTTATGACGCAAGATCAAGCTATAGATTTTCTTCCCTTAGCGCTTTTGCCAGTCGCGAAAGATCCAATCGGACGCCAGCGTTGGCACAATTTGATTACATTCCTGAAACAATTAGGTGGCCGTAAATAATTGAGAATGAAGAAAATATATTATTATAATGAAACCTTCTTTCTACATATATCAGCTGGATGTTATCGAATGCCTACTTCGGAATTGAATTCTTGGTAAACGGCTGAGCACGTGAAACGTTTTCTGCAGTTTTCCTCTCTTTTGACGAAACATCCGAAGCAAATGTAAGCTCTGCTCTTGAAATCCGGCTGCAGATAACAGAGGATAATGGAACAACTTTAACTCTTCGAATGGTTTTGCAGACAGAGAGAGAAAATCGAAACTGATTTCAATGAGACCCATTATGTTTGAAAGGCTTTTTATTCCATCAACTCCGTGCAGAAAAAAAAAAGTTTTTCATCATGCATCTTCTCAAACATAAAAGTTCAAATGTGATAATTTCCATTTTCGACATTGTGTAAAGGCCATAGCGTAATTGACCCCCCCCCCCCCCTCCCCGGCCGAACTTAGACCGCCCTACTTTTTCAATGGAATTCAAGCAAATTCAGGTTCAGTTTATCAAAATACTGGCACATAGGAAAGGAACATGATATTCATTTGATACAATATCCAGTTATAAAGCAGAATAAGCGATCACCCTAATTGTTGATTCCATATACAACATGATTGATAGCATCAATCATTAACGTAATAATTAATCATCTTTTATACCGTAGAGTGGTGGAGGGGGGGGGGGGGGTCTCTAAAACTGAAATACTTCTGGTAAAATATATTTCTTAAATGAATAAAAAAAATTCTCCACCACAAAAAACAACTAATACCCTTCATTTCTGAATTTTCCAATCACGACTTTCGCTTTTTGTTCAGTGAAACCTTTTATGACATAAAATAGCGTGCAACAAAACAGGTCGGAGTTAGACCGCTCTATGGAGCATGCACTTACATTTAAATTGTCAATAATGCATGGTGTTTCGAAGAGCAAAGTTGGTATGGGGATCAGCGTTGCCGCATTGACGCAAGAGTGGGGAGTCGGAGTTAGACCACCGTACTGCGAATATGGACCAAGACGTTATGAGCAACAAAAATTGCATTAAGAAGTCAATATGTAAGGTTTTTTATGTAAAAGTGATTTTTAACAGTCATACACCCCAGAAGTACAAAGTCAACATCATTAGAAAAATTATATCTTGCGAAAGAGAAAATATGTAAATAAATCAGGCAAACATCCGAAAGAACAATATCTCTCATTTCCTGTCCAATTGGATTCAGCTTCAATTCCATACTCTCCAAAGTATCAATGATTTTTCGCAGGATTATATCGCTGATTCTAATTTATTTTTCCAAAAGTAATTCATTTATTACACAAAATATCGGGCATAAAAAGGAGAATTTCGTTAAATTGGAAGCAGATTTTCTAGATATTTATGGGAGATCATAGGTTAAAATTTTCATATATTTTATACAAAATGGAAATAACACTGGTATTTTCCATTTTTTTCGTAAAGGGAAGTTCAATAAACAAATGACAAAAATCATTGCGTTGTCCACTGTAAATAAACTATAACTCTACAAATTTTCCACCTATGATGAAACTGAATCTCAGTGGAATATCGAATCTTCAAATTTGGAGTGGATTTAGAAAGATTCGAGAAAATAGAATTAAAGGCAAAATGTGATAATGAGAAGAAAATTATTTGTAATTGAGGGAAATCGGATGAATTTCGAAGAGTTGAGAAGAATCAAGGAGAATCGAAAGGGAATATGACAATATTTGGTTCAAAGGAAAATAAATCCGGATTGAACTTGCGAGAAATTATAATTGTTTTGGAAAAATTCAAAATATTCAACTGCTTCAGATGTATAGCAGTGAAATCAAAAGAATTTAAGGATATCTAGAAAAATGCAACAGAATACATAAGAAATCAGAAGAATTCCAGAAAAATAAAAGGAAAAGTTCTCAGAACTAGAGTAGTTATGCTAGCTGCGTTCTACTCCGAGATACCTGTTACCGACATTTACCGACATCGAAACCTGTAGTGGTTCGTGTCCATGCTAAGCTTCCAGAATGTTCTTATGACGTCACATAGAATGTTCCATATGACATCTTGCGCAATTGTGAGAAAAATTTCAACGGCTTTAAGGTTTAACGGCTCTCCTGACTTTATCATTTTGATTCACAGAAGATCGGGTTCGCGCAATCGTAATTTGATATCACATGAGTTTAACAAAGAGGGAAATATATTGAAAGACAAGGAATGTAAATAAGTCATGAATATAGACAGCGTTTAACTAATTTTCGTGAACAGCTTCAAGTTTGTTTATAATCTCAACTTTTGATCAGTCCTCGCATTCTCTACTGTGTAATTTTATGAAAAACAAGTATGACTTATTGCTTCCTGACTTTATTCATTTAATTCGCAGGAGACCGAGCGCACAATCATAATCTGATATCATATTACAAAACGTGATATCTAAGACAAGTGGACTATAATACAGAACTTTTGGAATTTATTGCATCACATAATATAATATTGCGCTAAAGTCTCCAGAAATCTAGGAAAGGGGATAAGTTTATAAAAGAAGAGATTCACCGCAAGCTCTCAATATCAAACGAACCTCCATACATTCCATTTAACTCAATTTAGAAGATACTTGTAATATTTTCAACGAAAAGTATCTCGTGTTAAGAACGGACGTGTTTTACATAAATATTATATAAATATCCATACAATAAATTTGACTACAGTTAAAAGAGACTTGTAATATTTTCAACAAAAAGTGTCTCGTGTTGAGAACTAAAATTTTTAACGTGAACATTGTTTAGTAAGTATTTTATTACCATTATTTGAAATGAATTCAGTGCGGTGAAAGGAGTTGATCAGAATCATGGACGAGGCATATGAATATTCAAGAGAGAATGTCAAGTTTGAAGAAATAGACTCTCTGGTCGATAATGGCAGCTCTTCACTCTACTTAGAATCATCCAGAACGAACAAGCTCATATCCTCATTTCGATACAGAACTGAAATAAAGTGGAATCAAGTTCCCTATTAGTTTTCATTACATCCCGAAATTCGAGAAATTGAATGATTTGAGTATAAATGTGTATGGCATAGATTCTCATGAAAACAGATGGAAAGAAGTAATTGTTCCACTCTTTTTGAGCCAATTGGAATCTGAAAAGCCCACAATCCATCTTCTTATGATTGAAAATACTGAAATTGATTCAGAAGATGAGGATTATATTAGTGATGATGAAATTGAATTGAATGAGTCCAAAACTGTTTACCATTTCGCTTGGATCAAAGATCTATCACGATCAGTAAAATCACAATTTACGAAAGAAAATCGTCACTTACTCTTTTATGACAGATATTCATGTCATTTTAAACTTAAAAAATCTTTCAATAATTATAAACTTGATTGCGAGAATATGAATAAATGCAGGGCAATACTACCAACTGGAAAGAATAAAATACTGAAATTTAAAAATTAAAGATTTGAAGAAAAAGTACCTGTAGCAATTTATGCCGATATTGAGTGCTTATTAGAAAAAAATACCGATGTACATTCACCAAATTATCAGAAACATGTACCGACAAGTGTTGTCTTTTATAAATATTGCAATTATGATTCATTGTCTGAACTCAAAGTTTATCGAGGAGAGGCCTGTATAAGTTGGTTCATGAAATAATTGAAACGCATATCCGAGGAAGTAGATTCCCGTCTCAAAATAATTGTTTCAATGGAAAATTTAACATTGCAACAACAGCGGTTATTCAAACCGCGCAACAAAATGTCACATTTGGGAGAAGCCCTTTACAGATGATAACATTAGGCATCGTGATCATGATTTTTTACAGGTAAATATCGCGGTGCAAGTCATCAATCTTGTATTGTGAACTATAAAGACTCGCATGTTATTCCTGTAGTGGTTCATAACTTGTCAGGATATGATGCTCATTTTTTTATACAAGACTTAGCTACAAATTTTGAAGGTGGCATTCAGTTATTACCTATAAACAAGGAAAAATACATATCTTTCACAAAACAAGTGGAAGGTACAAATGTAAAGCTTCGATTCATTGACTCTTTTAGATTTTTGCCTAGCAGTCTTGAAAAGTTGTCATCATATTTACACAACGATGAGAAAACGATTACTTGAAAATATTGTAAAAATGTCCATGGATTCAATTTATTCACAAGGAAAGGTGTTTTTCCTTATGATTACATTGACAGTTGGGAAAAACTACAGGAAGAACAATCACCATCAAAAGAGGCTTTTTATTCGAAATTGAATGATACAGATATTTCAGACCACGATTATTATCAACATGCCTGTACAGTATGTGAAAAATCCAATCTGAAAATTTTGGGCGAATACTCTGATTTTTATCCGAAAACTGATGTCTTGCTTCTAGCTGATATTTTCCAAAATTTCCGTAAAAGTTGTTTCTCAACCTACAGTTTAGATCCTCTTTACTATTACACAGCACCGGGACTCGCTTCTGATGCAATGTTAAAACATACTGGTATCGAGCTTGATTTATTTACTCATGTGGAAATGCTATTGTTTATTGAAAAAGGAATTAGGGGAGGGGTTTCCCAATGCTCAATTAGATTTGGAAAGGCTAACAATATATTTATGGGTGTAGATTTTGATCCAAACGAACCAGAGTCTTATATTGCATACTTTGATATAAACAACCAATATGGTGCAGCTATGAGTGACTGTTTAGCATACAAAGATTTTGAATGGTTCGAAAATTTTGAGAATGAATCAAACTTCTTGGATATTTCTGATGATTCGACAGAAGGTTACATTTTAGAGGTGGATTTAGAATATCCTGAAGAACTTCATGATTCACATAAAGACTTACCTTCATGTCCAGAACACTTCGTTCCTCCCATTCCAAAATGCACAATTGCAAAATTAGTGCCAACTTTGCTACCAAAGAAGAATTATGTAATACATTACCGAAATTTGGAACAATATTTATCTTTGGGAATGAAGTTGACCAAAGTCCATAGAGTTTAAAAGTTTAAACAGAAACCATGGTTGAAAGATTATATAGATTTAAATACAGATCATAAAAAAAGAGCAACCATTGAGTTCGAGAAAAACTTTTATAAATTAATAAATAATTCAGTCTTCGATAAAACAATGGAGAATGTAAGGAAGCACAAAGATGTGAGGCTTGTAACGAAATGGGAGCGGTGGTATGGCGCGAAAAATTCAATTGCCAGACCAAATTTTCATAGCAACACCATATTTGGAGAAGACATGGTTATCATTGAAATGAATAAAACAAAAATCAATTTCAATAAACCAATCTATACTGGATTCACAGTTCTCGACGTATTAAAAATAATTCTTCATGATTTCCATTACAACTACATTCTACCGAATTTTGGAAATAATGCAAAATTGCTTCATACCGACACTGATAGTCTCATATACCATTTCACCAATCTGAATATTTATGATTTCATTGAACGTGATATTCATAAATTTGATACATCTGATTATCCTCAAGATAACGTTTATAGTATACCTTTGAAAAATAGAAAAGTTTTAGGTTTGATGAAAGATGAATGCAATGGAAAGATTGTAACTGAGTTTGTTGGCTTACGCTCAAAATCTTATGCATACAAAATTTCGGGTGAAGATGAGATGAAAAAAGCTAGTGGGGTTAAGCATTCAACTTTATAAACAATAAAATTCGATGATTATAAGCAGTCTCTAAATTCTTGCCAAAATCTTGTTCGACCTCAACACCTAATACGCAGTCGCAAGCATGAAGTCCACTCGATTCAACAGAACATAATTGCTCTCAGCTGGCATGATGATAAGAGAGTGATTCTCCCGTACTCGACAAACACTCTTCCATGGGGATATAAAAATAGAGCATACGAACCTATGGAAGTCTATTATAATGACACATTGTGAATATAGCAAATTGAATGTATATATATATATAAAGAAGAGATAAGAGACACTCTCATGTAATGAGATGGTGAATATCAAAACATTTACTATACGGAATGTATATTTGTATGTATATATGAAACCTTCTATGCTGCAGAAATTTTTGTTAAAAATAAAGATTGGAAATGGAACAAAAAGTTAATTCCAAACTGTTGTTTTTTTATTCAATGCAACCTGAAAATCATATTTTCCGAAAGGAATTTACTTTTCAGATATAATATCAGATATCGAAGATGATGTTTTTCGCAATGTCAGCAACGTTTGATCTGCAACATACTATCTGCACTCATCAATGGGAGAAGGAAGCCTAAGGAGAGAATAACAACGTTCATTTTTCCGTTTTCTTTTCATTTCTTTTCTAAGAAATCAGTACATTATACTTAAAATAAAGTTGTATAATATATAAAATTTTCTTATCTTTATAAACTAATAACTAATCTAACAGAACTGCTCTAATGACATCCAGTTTTCAATAAAATTACATTTTTAATTGCACAATTGAAGTAATTTTTATGCATATGATGTGTACATTTGATATCCTTGCCACTAACTATTTTAACATGATAATAATAGTATTATACCAATTTTTTCACCCCACCACTTATAAGTTTATACTCAACTACTCGATCATGTAAAATTAAACAATATGCTGACGTTTGAGCGGGAAAATTTTCGCTGGTTTGAAATTCCAGACGTACGTCAACTGGTCCATATTTCAATGACTCGTTTTGTTTAGAACAGTCAATAACAACTAAAGGTGCATGCTCCATAAAGTCTCTTCTGGACAGAAATGGTTATGATTCTTCATCATAGTAATTAGCTTGTATTTTTTCTGTTTGTTTGAAATCCTAGTATAAAAAATCTCGGTTTCTAATTGTGTTGAGGTTTTTATCGTCCAAACATGGTTTGTAGTTTCTGGAAGTAGAGGATACTCATACGATTCTCAAGTTCGAAATCTTATTGGAATTGATGGATCTTCTTTAATATATTTTAGCAACTGAAATTTCCGTGAATCAGGCAGTCTTACACGTATACGGAGCTGTATATGATCTATTGTCTGTACGGCAACTGGCTAGTAGATGACATGAGATGGTACTTCTACTATCTTATATCCAGGTGGCACTACGGGAAAAAATTCATGAAATGTATGTACTTTTTGACCATTAATGTATGCACCTGTGGTTATGCTACACTCAATTCTGAGAGAATTCACTTTTATGATTGACACTGGTTCATCAAAATCATGAAGTTATTTAGCTTCTAGTCTACGTGGAGAAAATCCCAGCAAACGACCGATAGAAACTCTTGGTTCAAAATTTATACCATGAATACAATAAATTCCACTTTTCAGAGTATTATTGTTTGGTTTGATATCAATTTCAATACACTTTTTTTGCTGAAATATTTTGTAGATGGCGCCCTATGTCACGTATTTCATAACTTCCTGTGGATATTTCAATTATTCCATTACCAACGTAAAATTTATTTCGACCAATGTCTACATTGGGAATTGAAATGAAGGTTAGGAATTCAACAAGACCAAGCGCGTAATTTTTATAGGGAGACAACTCAATTGGCGGAAAATAATTAGTTTCTAAAATCGAAGAATTTCCTGATAATGTTAGTGTCAATGAATCATCCATGATGACGGTTAGCATCCAACTGACTTGATATTGCACATTTCAACACTTATATAGATTATGCATACTTTCAGATCTTAATTGATTACATAAAAATTTCAAACATAAATGTCCACAAACGAATGTATTGAAATTTTGATACTACTCTTGATTATACATTATTCTACCAACACCGAGATATTTGAAGAGATCTGAAGGTGGTCGAAGATTACCAAAGCTGTCAAAATAAATTATTTTATCATCAATCTTTTTATAGGCACACCAATGTGTTCCTGGCCCTTTCTTATCATCAAGATTAACAACAGCACTTTCATATTTATGTGGCTCACCCTCTGGCAATTCATTTCGCATGAATACTCCTCGAAAATTTGGAACTTTCAAAGATTTTGCAAATTTAAGCAAATCTGCATCAGATAATGCTCGATGAGGTAGCTTTACAAGTTTTTTGACTTGCATCTGAGTTCTGATCCTTGTTTATATGATTTTAAATGAAGCCCTAGTCCTTTCCTATATGGTTTCCAATAAAGACCTTTCCTAAAGCAATCGATTCTATCGCTTCATTATATCGTCTACTTTCTACAAGTTGTTGTTTCGCTGAATTCGCATCATTCACAGCCTTAGATATACCGACAGCTCCACCAGATGGAGCCTCTGCAGCACTTAGACCCGCAAAAACGGGTATGAGGAAGGGTAAAAATCCTCCTACTTTAGCCGGTACTGGTAGAATACGAAGTTTGTTTACATTTTTCTTTTCATCAGCCTTCATTACAGCTGCACGTGCGCCTCTGAGTGCAGATTTAAATACAGTTTGCGCATTAATACTTGGAATCATTGCCTTTCCAGCTTCAGAAACAATTTTTCTTCATGATATAGGTCTTTATTCTTGAGACCCATCCCGAACTTTTATTTCAAATTCATAGCGTTTGTTATCCCCCAAGCAGCTGTCTTTTCACCAATGCCTGCATCCTGCGCAAAGACTCGTTTTCAAGCTTTTTCAGCTAGTACTCTATCAGCAGAGTTTCTAGCTACTATATTTTCTCTGTTTTGTGAGAAGGCGATAGCGTGCTCTCTGCAAGCTGCATCTAGTGGATTGATTCCTGGAACACCCCTGTTTAATCGTTCTGTGAGTTTGGTTCCTGGTCCGCAGTACTGGTAACCAGGCAAGTGCAATTCAAACGGCAAGTTGTTGATGATTCTGTTGACTAATCTTTTCCCACGTCTTGCCTGTTCAACAGATCGTTTAAGACTGACACCTTTACGTTTGTAAACGATCATATCTATGCAAATGATACTTTTGGACTGAAGAGTAAACCTATATAACAAGGATATCTATAGTTTTCCAAGTCAGTCTCAGTCAAGATGCAGTTCCAAGCACAGTCTGTGAGATTACCTATCCGGAATTTCGATTTACTTGTTGAAAATGAAAATGAACAGAAACAACATGGACACTTGCTACCAAACAGTGTACGAGCAATATTTTGTGGACCTTCCAACCGCGGCAAGACAAATGCTCTACTGGCTCTACTTGTACATCCAAATGGACTCAGATTTGAAAATGTTTACATCTGTTCGAAATCTCTGAAGCAATCAAAGTATGAATTTTTAGAAAAAGTCCTTCAATCCGCAGATGATGTTGAGTACTACCCCTTTAGTGGGCATGAAGAGGTTATAATGCAAAGTGTAGCAAAACCAAATTCAATCATAGTATCTAATGATGTAGCTTGTGAGAAGCAAGATAATATAAGGGAAAGTTTCTATCTGTAGACACAAGGATGTTGATTGCTTTTACTTGAGTCAACCATATGCTCATATTCCCAAACATCTTGTCCGTGATAATGTTAATTTATTTGTCGTATTTAAGCAGGATGAAATGGATCTAAAGCATATATATGATGATCACGTGAATACTGACATGCCTCACTCACAATTTAAAAAAATGTGTTTAGCTTTCTGGGATAATCATAAGTTTGGATTCATTGTAATTGATAAGGATAGCTGGATATAGGAAAGATTTTGATTGTTTCATTAAACTTGAAAAGTAATATATACGAATTTATCCATCATAAAAGAAACAGTTCCACTTTTGACATTGTCGTATCAACATGTCTTCACGAGAGCAGAATTTTCGAAAGCAAAAAAATATTTTACATCAAATTGCTAGTGCTAGTGAAGCAATCCAACGAAAACGTAGGATAATAAAATTGACTACTGGAAAAAATTGTTGGTGGTCTCGAGAATATAAAAAAGCTGAACCAATTGAAAAAGAAGAAACGAAGAGTGAAGTTGAAGAGAATATCAAAGAAAATATTGATGATGATGAGGATGATGATTGGCCATATAAATCGATTATTGATAGAGATGAGACAGAAGATCCTAGTAACTTTGAGCTGTTAACTGACAGTTGTGTGGAAAAAAATCTAGAAATGTCTTCTTCTTCATGGGATGATACCAGAGTGTATCTCTTATTGTTAGGTGAAAAAAATAAGGACCTAGATAATGTATACGGTGTAAGAAAATTGAAAAGGGATAGATTGATGATTAGAGATTCTCCAATAAGTTTAGTTAGAGCTATATTCATGTGGGTAACTTGGAAATCCCCAAAAGTACAGGCTTGCTTGAACTTTTGTTTAAAAGTACCTCAAGAGTCTTATATAATTTCCGATGACCTTAAAAATTATAAACAAATTATCATCGCAACAAATGCATATAAGAAACATTATAGTTTGGATGGTGAAGTTCGTGGAAGTGAAGCCTTTAAATATGAAAACTACATCAAAAAATTATTACCAAAATCCCCTTCGAAAAGTACAGATGGAAATTATGATATAGACAATAGAAGGTTGTGTCATGTAACTGAAAACTGAAGCTTAAGAGTAGATTGATGCTGTTAATTTGAATATCTTACAGCGAGTTGTTCAGCAGGAAATTCGAACAGTGTACAATGTCACGTCTTCCATGCAAGCAGACATTGATGAAAGCAATGCAATGATTCACATTCTTGACTCAACTTTCACTGAAAAACTGCAGAAACTGAAAACAGATGCTGAAACAATTCAAGGACTGGTATACCGCAATTCTGAACTCATTGCACAACTAGATATCAGACTAAATGCACTCAAAAATGGTTGATGAGAAGCTGCAATCGGTAGAGGATCTGTACAAGCCGGCTAGAAGAAATTATCAACGTCGAAATTTCGACATCTTGGACTGTTCCTGTCAAATCCAAGAAGGGTGAGGATGTAACTGCAGCCATGGAATATGTTCTCAAGAATGGACGTGTACCAAAAAATTTACCTGTCGATAGAGGCAAAGAATTTCATAACTCGCATTTCAAAAGTTTCATGAAGCGATATCAAATAAATTTGTACTCAACATTCAGTAATTTAAAAGCATCAATTTGTGAACGATTCAATCGTACTTTGAAAAATAAAATGTGGATGCAATTCAGCTCGCAGGGTGATTATAAGTGGATAGATATTCTGAATGATTTATTTCATCTTACAACGATACTAGGCATCAAGACTATTAGAATGAAACCAAAAGATGTTACAAAACACAACGAAAAAACATTGTTGTTTGATGTATACAAATAATATAATGTGAAACGTGTATTAAGGGAACCAAAATTCAAATTTGGAGATGAAGTACGTAATAACAAATTTAAACATGTTCTTGAGAAAGGCTTCACACCAAATTGGACAACTGAAATATTTACTATTAGTCATGTCAAAAATACAGAGCCAGTGACGTATATGCTTAAAGATTATCAAGATGAAGCTTTTGTAGGTAGTGTTTATGGACAAGAACTTGCCAAAGTAAAGCATTCAGACATAAATCTTGTTGAAAGTACTCAAGATACATGGAAATAAGCTCTCTGTGAAATGGTTAGGTTTCGATAACTCTCACAATAGTTGGATTCATAAGTCTAGTTCGTGACATTTGAGTTCTAGAAATTTTTTTCATCACTTCTTCACAAAGATTCTGAATGTGAAATGTCATAATTTCTATAAAAAGACCTTCAAATCGCATCAGATTAGTGAATATTAGTTTTTTCTTTGTCTTATTATTTAAACTCATATAATTTTTCTGTATATAAGATTTGACACTTCTTACACAAGGTAATTCCACATTACGCCAAACACTTTCAGCAATAACTTCAATTATAACATCTATTGTACGTTGAAAAGGTATAACACTCTGTCCCACAAGATGGCGATCGATGCAAAGACTGACTTCATGCAGAACAGCAAACGTTGTTTCTTGTATTACAAGTGGATAATGTTTCCGGGTTCCAGCTTCAGCTTCTTGAATTTGTTCCAAAACCGCTATGAAATCTCCATAAGATATAGTCATGTGAATACAAAAATTTCCACAGTCAATGCACTGTTGCTTCTCTTGACCATCAAAATAACGTGATATGATGTTGAAGTAACTCTTGAACAATTCCCACTCTTCAGGATTCAAGGTTATACTGGCACGGGGATGATTGGCCAGCAGTTTCACAGATGAAGCTATCTTTCCTCAATTCAGCACCGACAATGATCTGCTTTGCGAACGATGAATTCAGATTGTATGCGGTTGAATGTAACATATGATTTCGTGGTGTATAAGACATGATGTTGCTGATACTGAAGACTTTCAGATACTGAGATATAATTTGGAAATGTTCACACTTTATTTTTCTTCACAAATTCAATTGGATCGTAGTGTCCGCCCAAATACCTCACACATAGGTCACCATCTTGACATGCTTTCTTCATTCCCAATAGCAAATTTTCATCATCTCGGAGCAGATCAGACACTCTTTCTGGTAGAAAAACAGAAAATTTCTTCTCTACCATAACGAAGAACTTCACACCATCCCTAGTGTTGGCTTTCTTAATATTTGTGATTCCATAGTTTTTATTTGGTTCTAGTTCGTGCAGCTTCCTTGTTGGAGGAAAGTCTTCATTGAGAGCAACTTTGTTTAGTTTTGAGAAATCCATAATAACTGGTTCACTTTTCAAATTTTTACTGAATAAAATTTTCTTGTCAGAAATCTTAAATCTGTTCGCGCTTGTATCATCTGCTTCAGTTCTTGAATGTTTTATAAAAATGCGATCCAACGCCTTTTTAACTCTTGCTGCTTTACTTCACGATCTAAAATCCAACAATCGACTGATGTAAGTAAAGGACTAGTCTTCTTTTATAAACTTATACCCTCTCGTAGAGTTCTGTAGACTATTACGCAATATTACATTATATGATGCAATAAATTCCAGAAGATTCTGTATTATACTCCACGTGTTTTGGATATAACGTTTTGCAACGTTTAGTGCAATGCGTCATTATATTCGTAAAACCTTAAACTTGTTTATGACTCATTTACTTTCCTTGTCTTTTAATATATTTCCATCTTTGTTAAACTCATCTGATATCAAATTACGATTGCGCGTACCCGGTCTTCTGTGAATTAAATAGATAAAGTCATGAGAGTTTGTATTATCTGCCAGGAAGCAATAAATCATACTTGTTTTTTATAATATTACGCAGTAGAGAATGCAAGGACCAATCAAAAGTTGAGATTATAAACAACCTTGAAGCTGTTAAAATTTGTCTCACGATTGCGCAAGATGTCATTCAGAACATTCTATGTGACGTCATGAGAACATTCTGGAAGCTCAGCATGGACACGAACCACTACAGGTTTCGATGTCGGTAAATGTCGGTAACAGGAATCTTGGAGTAAAACGCAGCTAGCATATCTTTTTACCAGAAACCACACCTAGTGTACCCGAAGGCTTTTGCTGTGCTGAATCCGAATCCGACCTCACAAAAATGACAGCACCCTCAGTTTTTGGAATATCCTAACCTAAAAGGGTCAAAAACACGTTATTTTGATGAATCCGAGATCCCAGAACATCGCGAAAGAAATTAGCTTCCCAAAACTGACGAAAGCATCGTGAAGAACTCTTCACCTTCAAAATGCAAACTATAACTTTTCGATACGATCTTTTCCGGCCTATATGTGGTGGATTCAAATATGAAAAATTTTGCTCTTCACGGATATCATTCCTGCTACCAAAATATTTGTTCAGAAAATGAAAGAAGTAGAACCATGTCTATTACAACTTTTTGTATGTTGATATAACCCTAGACCCCAACAACCCAGTTTCCTTAACCCTCAAGTCTAGTAACGTGCGAGTCTATAACCCTAGACTCCCACAACCCGATTTTCTTAACCCTCGGGCCCTGTTACCTGCGATTCTTTTACCCCAGACCCTTAGAACCCACAATCCAATTCCCTTTACTCAATTTTCTTCACCCCAAGCCCGGTAGGCTGCGAGTCTATATACCCAAATAATGAACCGAGAGGCGGATGATGGACAAATATCCCAGAGGAAAATCTCCCACGAACATCTCCTACAAATCACTAACACTAGCGGATTATTATGCCCGTAAAATAGCGGTTGTCGCAAGGCCGTTGTTTATCGACAGATGTAGCCTAATTTATCATTTGAAAAGTTGTTTAAGGGGTTGCATTATCATTTACATAATATGTTAGATGTGATTTTTAGGGTTATTTTTTTGGAACTCATGCAGTACAATCGAAAATGTTATTTCCGAAATAACGAAAAAAAGAAAAATTGAATTATGGTGACAGGTTACAGGTCTCGGGGGTTAAGGGAATTGGGCTGTGGGGTTCTGGGGTTATTGCATAGCAGGTTGCTAGGCTCGAGGGTTAAGAGGATTGAGCTGTAGGGGTCTGGGATTATTGTATAGCAGATTTCTGGGCTCGAGGTTAAGGAAATCGGATTAGGGGGTCTAGGACTAGTGCACAGCAGGTTACTGAGCTCGAGAGTTACGGAAATTGGGTTGTGGGGTTCTTGGGTAGTAGACTCGCAGGTTAAAGGTCTCGGGGGTAAAGGAATCGGGCTGTGGGGGTCTGGTGTTATTGCAGAGCAGGTTGCTGGGCTCGAGGGTGAAGAGGATTGGGTTGTGGGGGTCTTGGGTTATTGCATAGCAGGTAACTGTGCTCAAGGTTAAGGAAAATGGGTTGTGGGCCTCTGGGGGTGATAGAATCGCAGGTTACAAGTCTCTTGGGTTCAGGTAATCGGGCTGTGGGCGTCTGAGGTAATAGAGTCGCAGGTTCCTGGTCTCGGCGGTTAAGGAAATTGGGTTTTGGGGGTCTGGGGTTGTTGCATAGCAGGTTACTGGGCTCGATGGTTAGAAAAATCGCGTTGTGGGGGTCTAGGGTTATGGACTCGCAGGTTACTGGTTTCGACGTTTAAGGAAATTGGGTTGTTGCATAGCAGGTTACTGGGCTCGATGGTTAGGAAAATCGGGTTGTGGGGGTCTAGGGTTATAGACTCCCAGGTTACTGGTCTCGACGGTTGAGAAAATTGGGTTGTGGGGGTCTGAGGTTATTGCATAGAAGGTTACCGGGCTCGAGGGTTAAGGAAATATGGTGGTGCGGGGCTGGGGTTAAAGACTCGAAGTTTACAGGGCTCAAGGGTATTTGACATCGGATTGTGGGGTTCTGGGGATATATTAACATACAACAAGCTGTAATAGACATGGTTTTTCTACTTTTGTTTGTTGGGCAAATATTTTTGTGGCAAAATTGCTATCCGTGAAAAAAGAACTTTCTCACATTTGAATTCACCACATTTTGGCCGAAAAAAATCGTATCGAAAAGATAGAGTGTGCATTTTGAAGCTGAAAAGTAGTCCTTTACGACGCCTACGTCAGGTTCTAGGAGAAAAATTCATTCGCGATGTTACGGGGCCTCCAATACATCAAAGAAATGAGTTTTTCACCCTCTTAGGTTAGAATATGTTGAAAACTAAGGGTGTTGGAATTTTTTTTAGGTTGGATTAGGATTCAGCGCAGCAAAAGCCTTCGGATGAGTTATGTGTGATTTCTCGTTGCGGACCTTTGTCAAATTTTGTCGGCCTCAGTTATTTGTTGGAATTTATTAGAATAATGCCGATTGAAGCAATTCTTTTATCTGAAGTAGTGCCTACTTGTGGTTAGTATAGTGCCTTTATTATTGATTAATTACGAAAAAGAGGTACGAGAAAGGGCGGACATAAGTGTCTGTGTGCAAAAATATAAAAATTATTTCTAGGGATTGGAAAACCATTAGGAATATTCCAATAACATTTACAGGAATTTAAGTAATTTTGGCAGGGCAAAAAATTGTGAAGCATTTCAAATTACTTCTAAAGATGTATGAAATTTCACAGGTACTCCAAATACTCGAATTGTTTATGTCGAAATCCTGAAAGTTTCTAGGATTTTTAGGAATTAGGTCAGATTTGAGAGGTCTGCAATGAAGTCAAAAGAATTGAAACTCTAATGCAATACTTGAGGATAAGTTTTTCTGAATGAACGAATACCTACTCGTACATTATTTATGCGGGTTTAGCTAGTTGATCGTTAGTGGTAATTTTATGATGTATTGACGCATTGAAATTGATAGAACGATACAAGTCAGTCCCTAATGAATTGGGAATATGCAAACAATACTGGTTCCAAGGTTACGGAGCGTAATCAAACGCGTTACTTAAAATGTTGAATATCCTTCAAATGTTTACGAACAAATCAAACATGATTAGAAACAGTGCTTCTGTCCTGAAGTATTGTATGATGAAATACAACAACTTATATCTCAAGTTTGCTCATCCACATTTATCTAGGAATAAAAATTCGCGAATAGATTGAACGAACGGCTGAACTTTGTATTTGATCTGAAACTTCCTCAAATATAATACGCATAACATTCTGCTTCGATCTGTGGAATTACTTTATCTACTATATGTCAATGAAGTACGATTTTCATACTTTTTCAATAGCGATCGATGCAGAAACACAAACATATCATGAACTCGAATGCCCTGGCAAAATTTGTGTTATTATTATATTCTTACCAGAGAAGATATGAAATTTGTGTAAAATTTGACCCTTCTTCCTCCCTCTCCCTTTTTTCATAAGATGCCTAGGTTTTGAGACTCCCTAAACCCGAAAAATTGGTTTTTATGGATTTCTTGTCTGTCTGTAAGCACGATAACATATGGAAGAACTAATCTGAGTTATGATTAAGGGCATAAACTTATTAATTATTCTCAAATGTGCCATTATTCTGGTAAAGCTGATGAGCTAATAAGCCGGAGGAAAGTGGTCTCTCTGCAAATCCCAGAAATGTAATCTTTCAACATAGGCGCTTATTTATGCCATTTTATGTTCTTTCAAAAAGGCAACAGGGAAGGCATCCCATTTCCCCCTGATCACTATCTTTTCGAATATATTTCTAAACTGGTGGGACCAATTGAATTTATCCAGGGATGATGAATTTACTTGTATTCTGTCAAGTTCTCTTGATATTCGATGGTATTTTTTCGGATATCGCTCATGAGGCCTCTCTGTTCATTCCCGAATCGTGTTGAGGATAAACATAAGGCTCTAACTGCGAGGTAGGATGCACCTATTTCTAGTCTTATAGCAAAGCAAAGGTATGTCGGAAGATATTAATATCTTCATAAATCATGGAAAGGAGACAACATTAAATAAATATTATTTCAACTATTTTTCTTCATAAACTGGAATGACTCTAATGCCGTTGATCTTCGACGCTGAAAATTATTCGCATACTTTGTTAGAAAGAATACAAGTTTTATCTTTCTTCTCTAGTTACAGTTGACACGAATGACTCGTGCTGCAAATGCCAGGGCAGGCATCAATACGTGCTATAATGTACATATATTATTCATAAGAATATGATTCTTCGCCATACTTTCGACCGGATATGAAGACAAACAGGATACACTACGCGGGTTTAAGTTTAAGAGCCCTGAACTGCGAGATATGATGCCCTCGGCTTCGCCTCGGGCACCATATCACGCAGTTTAGGAATTTCAACTGTCTGCACTTGTAGTGTAATATACTATTGTTTATATCTTTTTGAGGTGGATTTCCCTCATGTGCATCTTCTTTCTCATTTTTCAATGTATTCTATGGCCATAAAAGGACTACTTGGGAGTTGGCCAATCGTAGGAAGGACTTTATTCTGAAAAATCTGCCCGCTGCGTGGACACATTCTCATCGCTTGTAAGTTTGAGCGCTTATAGGGCGCATTTCTTTCGAACCTCGCGCTTTTCAAGATTCGAAACAAGGCTCCAACTTCAGAAGGGTATTTTAGGAATTTTCAGAATTTGTTCATCTACTTTTGTTTCCTCTCCTCCCTACTTATAATGCGAACACGCGCATCGATTGTATACGACCTTCTTGGGATTGACCAACTCTCGAGTCCTACTTTTGTGGCCATAAAATCGGAAACACTCACCTGGATTCCAATGTGCAATGCCAATGCCTGCTCATTCAGCCCGCCGTGCGTCGCGACACGACGCAGTGACCTTGACACTGACTCGACTGTTCTTCAAATACTCATAACTCGCAATCCATATTTTGTCAAACACCTCTTTTCAAGAGATACGGAAGGAGAAAAACTTATTTTCTCTACTGTTATAAATATGGATATACGTCTATTTCGTCAGAAATTGAATCGAAAAATATTTTTCAGTTTTTCCTAGTGAAAATTTTTGAAAAATTGTTCATCATTTCGTTTATATGGAACAAATGTAAGTTCCACAACATGCCAACCAGCTACATCAGAAGCCGGAAAAAATTATCGCAAACGGTTCATTTAAAAAAAAACTTGACTCAAAATTTAACAAGTGATCCAATCTAGTGAATGAAAAAAGTCAATAGCTCTCCTTCACCATCCTCGCAATCATGGTTACATTGAAATTCCGTTGAAAAAGGGATAGAAAACAGAGGAAAAATGTTACATAAATTTAATGGATTCAGAGAACGAGCATTATTATAAATACTGTTGAGTTAGTTGAAGCTTTTTGTTGTCCCGAGAATTCCCAATGTGTTGTCAAATATTTCCCATGTTCCTCGAATTCTTCTAATTTTCCGGGATGACTTGACAAAGCCTGCTTGATATACATAAGTAAGAATTTTGACGCAATTATATTTTAGATATGAAAATTTTCAGCTCATTCTAACTCTTATCCTCTCTACCTCTTTTGCTCTTCTTTTTCTGTTTGTACTCTGATGCCAAATGATTCAATAGGACCTTGTCATGAATCCCGACTATTTTCGTTCAAAAATTCTTGTTTATAATCAGGATAATATTGCATTTCATTACAAGAAACCATCCTTCCGGGCAAAAATGGAACTTTTATAGTCAAATTTCAATAATTTTGATGAAAGAACATCTCATTTCGATGAATATGGGAATCTTATCTTTTCTGTTTCAAAATGCAACTAATTAGTTGAAATCTTATCTGTTCTTGTTAACGGTTCAATAATCGTCTGTTGAAGGTGCTCATAGAGCTTCCATATTTAAAAGTGAGAAATCCTTATATTTGTCCAATCGAATCCCGAATTATAAGTTAAAAATCGTCTTTTTTAATATGAGTATAATCCTCATAGGTGGAAAGACAACGGTTGAGTTGGAAATTCCTATTCCACTCTTTAACGTCTAGACCTTTGGTTCAGAATAACCTTCATTCCGGGAGACATCCGTTCCGGAAATCAGCCCCCTCCATTTTGAATATTTTTTTCTCATGTTCGAATTCGAATATGAAATCAAAGTTTTACCTTCCTTGTTCCAATTCACCGTTATTTACTTTGTTTTATAGGAAAAAATGTAACTCTTCAGTTGAAAACTTATCTTCACGGGTAGAGACTATAAATGTTCTGTTAAAAATTTGGCCTTTCGGCTTGAAAGAAACATTTCATATAAAAATTTCTTTGTGCATTGATGAAATCCTCCATTGCTTGCAATTTGGTCTATTTCTGCAACTTTTCCTTTCAATTTGAGAATCATTTTTCCTGTTTTTTTTGCGTTTATCTCAGGTAATATGCAAAATTTCAAAAAAAGTTTCAAACAATATTTGAAGACCTCATCCAGATATACATTTTTCGTTTTATACATTTTTTTCTACGGATAATAGTTTCCGATGAAATCAGTAATATATCGATTTTTATTTAAAACCCATACAATTCATGGTTCTTTGCCTTGATAACAGACGATTTGCAAAATTTCACAAAATTTTTCAAACAGAAAGGGTCTATAACCTGTCACAAGGGGCCTTCACGCCCCCCAACGAGACTGGGAAAAGGGAAAGGTATGTGAGATACATTATTTCTATAACAGGTCACAGGGGTGCCTCCGCATCCCCCCCCATGAAACTTGGGAAAAAGGGGATGGATGTGACATACATTATTTCTATAACCTGTCCCAGGGGTGCCTTCCCGCCCCCAACGAGACTTGGGAAAAGGGGGAGGTATGTGACATACATTATTTATATAACCTGTCACAGGGGTGCCTTCCCAACCCC
>WSXT02097215.1:0-11548 GCA_011762715.2 Neuroterus valhalla
CGTGTTGAAGGTTTCTCAAAAATGGGTGTCTCCAACCCTCCCACTGAAATATTGTAGCCAATAGCATTCTCAAATTTTCTACTCAATTGTACACTGAATCTTTCAGTTTTTTCTTCTCCCAAAAAATGCAACTCTCAGCGACTTTGAGACTTCAGTCAGGATGAACCTTGCCTTCAATCACTACGTTAAAAAATCACTGTCTATTCATGTATCTACCTAGTTCCTTAATTTTGTATATCGTTTGTAGTTTTACATCTTCTTTGAATATACAATTTCTGGTACACAACAACCGTTAAAGTTTTTATTACAAGAGAACACACATTTTTGATTTCTGATGTACATTCTCTCCTTTTGACAGAAAACTCATTTCCTTTGGAAATGCAGAAGTTTGTGTCAGTTTTAAAACTAAGTGATGCGAGTCATGAAGTTCAACATCTGACACTAATCTCCAATTGCGATCAATTTCATACTTCCTGCTTCAATATTTCTTCAACTGGCGTGCATGTATGCATAGAATGAGGGGATAGCTGCTTTCTTCCAATCGATGAATAAAATAATAATCAAATTTATGTTTTTTTTTACACTTTGCGCACATTTGATATGGATTATTCTCCAAATACAGGAAACTTTTGGAAAAAGTAAACTTTTTCAAAAAATATTTCCAAAATTTTAATTTTTCCTTGAAGTTAGATTCATTACCATAAAAAAAGAACACAGTGTAACCATAAAAAAATATGCGCGCTATAAATTTAATTTGAAGGCTTGTGTAGCTTTTTGAAGCCACGATTTATCTTATCATACATTTTTTTTAGATACAATGAATCAGTCTTTGAGTATAGTTCGAAAATGGAAGATTCCACGTAGAAATGGATCTTTTACATTCTCATTCTGAATGAGAAGGCATTGGTTTTATATGAAAATTGAATTTCGCGGATTTGATGGAATTTTCCCGTTTTGAGACTCTTGAGTCAGAAAAAAAGGTTTTTACGAAGGTGTCTGTCTGTCTGTCTCTAGTCTGTAATCTGTATACTCGATAACTTTCGAAAGAATGATCGGATCGGATTGCCCTTTTGCAAACATTTTGAGGGACCAAAAAGACAGGTCAAGTTCGTTTCGTTAACCAGCTCTTTTGGATAAAAAATCAAAGAGGGGGACATTTTTTTCGATAAAAAGAAAATTGTCAGAGTCATGATACTTTCGAAATTCAAAAATATAAAAGAAAATGAGAATTTTTAGCCAAAAAACGCAAGATTGAAAAGAAGGTCAGAGATAAAAAATGTTTCTTCTTGGGAGCCCTACACGAGCGTCAATGCAACTTTTTAATTTTTGTCGAAAAATAAAAAATTCCAATTTCGATCGCACAAAAAATGATGGAAAATTATCTGTGAACTCGATAACTTCCGAAAGAATAATCATATTCGATCATTCTTTGGCACCGATTCTGAAGGACCGAAAAGACAAGTCGAGTTCGTTAATTCTGGATTTTTTTTCCAAGACTCGAAAATTGTAAGTAGGATTTCTTGTTTTACGTAAAAAGTGGAACAAATTAGCATCTTGATTTTTTTTAAAGAAACAAAATTGTCAGAGTTGTCACATTTTCGAAATTCAAAAATATAAACGAGAATGAGAATTTTCACGCAAACTTGTTTGCGTGAAAATTCCTGAATTTTGAAAATGCCACAACTTTGACAATTTTGTTTTTATAAAAAAAATCATTCAGATAGATTGTTTCACTTTTTACGTACTACAAGAAGCCATACTTACAATTGTTTAGTCTTGGATAAAAAAGTTCAAAAAAATTTTCAAAATGCTCCCCCTGTTTTATTTTTGATCCAAAATAGCTGGTTAACGAAGTCGACTTGCCTTTTGGTCCCTCCAAATGGTGACCAAAGCAAGATCGAATATGATCACTCTTTCGAAAGTTATCGAGTTCACAGATTATTTTTCATTATTTTTTGTGCAATCAAAGTTGGAATTTTCGATTTTTTGAGATAATTGGAAAAGTTATATTGACGATCTTGTAGGGCTCCCAAGAAGGAACATTTTTTCTTTTTGATTTTCTTTTCAATCTTGCGCTATTTGGCTAAAAATTCTCATTTTTTTTATATTTTTGAATTTCGAAAAGGCCACAACTCTGGCAATTTAGTTTTTATCAAAAAAAAATCATTTGGATAAATTGTTCCAATTTTTATGCACTGTAAGGAACCATGCTTACAATTTTTGAGTTTTAAAAAAAAGTCCAAAAAATTTTTCAAAATGCTCTCCCTCTCATTTTTCATCCACATACGGAAGGACGGACATGCGGACATGCAGACCAACATACAGACACCATCGCCAAAACTTGATTTTCGGCTTCAGGGCGTCTCGAAACGTGGAGATCCGTTGAACATTCAAGATGTGAAATTTCAAACGATTCTAAAACTCTCTCAATCATAAATGATGAGAATGTAATAAAAATTCCATTTTCAAGCCAAACAATATAAGACAAGAAGAAATAATTACCAGAAAAATTGTTCATCTTGAAGTTCTTTCTACAAGTTTTACATAGAATTTTTTTTCAATAAGGCGTATATTGTTTGTTTCAATCGTGAAAACGCTTTTTAAACAATGAAAAATTCAGTTTGCTAGCTAATGAGAATGTGTTCCTTGAGGCAAATAGAGCCTATAGTAAACTCAATATTTAAAAAATCTGCCCGCTGTTGTGTAGTTTTTCAAAAAATTCAATTTAAAAATTTTATTTTTTACAATTCAAACAAGAACTACGCATCCAATGGGAAAAATTAAACAAATTTATCAACCTTTTTCGAGTGAATCAATCTTATGTGTTAGCATTAGTCATTTTTTAAATAATTTTATTATTTCATTTTTATAGTTATTTTTCCTGATTGAAATGAAAAATACATATCCTGTTAAAGAAGTTGATAACACATATAAAGGTATTTTCCTGCTAAAGAACTTGCGTCTATTTGATTTTCCCTACACCTTTAAACGAATTATTATTGGTTTATTTGCACACTGAGGTCCCAGTCTCTCGCAGGAATCTGTAAGAAATTTTTTAAATTGACCCAGTAAAGGCTAGTCGCATTTTTTACGAAATAATTTAGCTTCATTAAGAACTTTTTATTGAGAAGTAGAATTTTCTACCAAAAAGATGCATTTTTAAGCCAAAATACATGAATTTTCAAATCAAGGAGACGAATTATCGGCAAAAAAGTTGGATTCTTAAACACAGAAAGAAAAAAAAGAATATGATTATTCGAAAGAAGAAGGAACCTTTAATTTGATTTCTAAATGAATATTTCAATTTTCAATTAGGATTATTACCATTATACCATCAATTATATACCATCATCATTATTAGTTGATTTGCACACTGAGGAGGTCTCCAGTCTCCTGCAGGAATCAGTTGTGAATTCTTACCATCTTGATTTAGTTTGAATCTATGGATATCCTGTTCAAGTTTTTGAAATATTGAAAAATTCTTTACTGTCTCTTGAAATGATCTAAAATCCTCGAAAATATTCTCAGATAACTTGCAACACTATAACGCATTCTTTGATAATAATTTTTGGAGGAATTTATTGAGCAAGCTTTCACAAATAGTTGAAAAAAAGATATGGATCACAGATATAATACTACGAGAATATCGACAATGTAGTTAAGAGATTCTGGGAATGGAGTTAAATCCGTTGGGGGAAAAGTGAGAGCACATGATTCTATTTATATACTAGACTCATTTGTTTATTTTCTTAATTGCAGGATTTAATATTTTATCTGATGTTGGCGTTGAATGTAAGAAGAAGGTGTACCATAGTATTTTGTATTTGTATTTATTCAAAAAAAGTCCCAAGGGCTAGTTAGCCCTTTGAGGAACAGGTTATACATATTACAGATAAAAGTGTGAAACAGCAGTCATTTTACGTACGTAAGCTGAAAGTATAAAACCTAGATAAAATATAATCGGAAAAAATATATGTACATGCATGTGCACATATCTTTGCAATAACAAATTATAAATGATAGGAATATTGGAGGATACATTTTTATTAAAAATCATGCTCATATACTATAGTAATACATCATTTTCACATAAAAAAATCTCAAACATTGAAATCCTAATCAAATTCCAGGTGCTTGCAACATGTTGATCCATCTTTGAACTACAGACCAAACTATTATTTTTCATTTAAAATTAGGAAGGGTATATGTATATTGTCCGCCCTTGCTACGTATGCCCTGCCTTCTGTAGCCGGATTCTTATAGCAGAGTTTGTCTTTAATTGCTTAGATGTTTTGTCATGAGAAAGGAAAACTGCAGAAAACCTCTCCAGAACTTAGCCATTTCGCTAACTCAGCCGGTTCCTGAGTGTTCACGTTCAAAACGTTCAGAACGGTCAACTAAGAAATTCACCAATCGGTCCTGTGTTCTTATCACGGCTGGATCATTTGTTTCTCTCAAAAAATTTTGCACTGGAGCAAATTTCGAAGCTCGCCGAGTATTCCTTGGCAAGATTTTCCCAGTTGCCGTATTTAACAAAACAGGTTTTTCACGCCGATCTAATAATGGTCCCATAACACCGTATTGGCCTACCCACACACCAGCTAAATTGTCTATAGCTATCACCTCCAAGGGACCATTGACCTTCTGTAATCTTTGACCTAGTGGTTTAATGAAGAGACCAGCTGCTTCTTCTCTTTTAAGTATAAATATTCTGAATCCAGGGAGTTCAAGAATATCCTATTTTTCGATTTCTGCTACAGGATTAGATTCAACTGAAACAAAGAGATAATGTTTCCTTTCAAAATAAATCGTTTCCTTATCCGATGTACAATATTGAACAAAGTATGTAAGTTTCGGCTAGGGTTACCAACTCGGTGAGTAGCTTGGCCCAGAGATATATGTTGACGAGGGTTCTATAAAAAATGTGTTTATCATCAACTATCCAAGCGTTTACTTCAAACATGGAAAATGCAACAAAAAATTGATAATAGCAGTTTTATGAAAAAGTTCATGGCAAACATGACCATTCAATACTCTTTCAGGCATAAGCGATTATAAACCAATTGCAGATATCGTCTAGATTCTCTTCAACTGACTTGATATTTGATTTTCAATGTTGAAAGAGTCTATTTGAATATTGATTCTAAAAGTTTTGAAGAAATTACTCTACTATAACTTCAACAAAGCCTAAAATTCCAAGGATTCCATACTTTCCTGGTATAATTCGAAAAAATTGTGGAGCCAAGGGGAAATTTTGAGGCTGGATTCGGATTCAGCGGCTTCGAACCCATAGGGGTAGACTACGAACATGTAAAATTCTAATCACTTTTGTTTTTTCGTGAGCCAGTGATATTACTGGGTACTTCGAAACATATCGAACTTTTTTGAACTGGTTTTAATTTGTAATCAATTTTGAGCAAACCTTTATTCCCTTTTGATCAAAAAAACTTATTATCTTCTAAGATGGTCGAATGGAAGAATTTGTAGATGTTAACGGTAGCATTAAAATATAAACATCTATTTTTTCATCGAGCATCTACTTATGAACTTTTTGATGGAGGATTCATCTCTTATAAAATAATTTTTTGTGTAATATTGATTTTCACGTATCAAAATTTAAAATGTAAATAGTTGGTTAAAATCTTTTAGTATCCAGTAGGCGGATAATAGCTTTCTTGCAAATATTCATTTTCTACTCAAAATGTAAGCTATTCGTATGGAACTTCCTCTTTTTTGTGTAAAATAGTATTTTCTCATGTTGGTAATACATAATACTACATTTCCCGTTTTGAATTTTTTGCGTATTACTTGAAATTCGAGTACGAGATTAAAAATAGGACTCATCTGTTATATATTCATTTTTTCATGAAGATTCATTATTGCAGTTAAAGATTTACATGTTTATTGAAAATTTATTTTCTTGTTTTTAAGGAAGTAATTTTGATGATTAGGACTTTCTGTATAAGCTCAAAATCAAGGGTTTGGTTTGAAATAAATATTCTGTGGAAAAAAAAATGTTTCTGATCATAAATTCGTATCCTGTCGCGGAAAATTCGATTTTCCAGTGAAGTAAAAGAAAATGTCGGATGAAGAATCAATCGGATTAAGCTTGAGATCTGGGGTGTTTGATATTGTCTCCTTAAGTTCGAATTCATTTTTTTTTGTTAGAAGAATAATGTATCTTTCGATTTAAACCCTTCTTCCTCCCAGTGACATTTATTTTGTATAATGTGTTACCATGAGAGGAAGAAATTTTCGTATTGAGTTTTTATTGAAGTGTTGTAATACTCATTTCTGGCGATTACATTTATTTTATTTCCAATTCAGAAATATATTTTACCCTCATGTTATTCATGGCATTCATTGTCAGTTAGGACTTCAAACATTAATACGATGAAACAACTTTTCAACAAATTGATTCTCATATTCTGAATAATATACATATTACCAATTGATAATGAAATATCGATCATTGTCAACTGAATTGTTCGTCTTCATACGGAAAGAAAATGAATTTTTACACATTATGGCTAAAATGATGAACATTGAATTAGGATGGTTCAATTTTTGACATAAAATTTATTTTCAACCAAAAAAATAGAATTTTACAACAGAATGGTTGAAATTTTAACCATAAGAATAAAAATTGTAAAACATAAATGGAAATGACATTTTTGGCTTGAAAAATTAATTTTAAACCTAACATAAGAGTTTCCAACTAGACGAATGTTCAACTAAAATGAGAATGTTTGACTGTATAACTTAAATTGTTAACCGTTAAGAAGAATTTTTGAAAAAGAATATTAACTTCCGAAGGAGAAAAGATAATTTTCTACAAAAAATCGATTTTTCAACAAAATATGAGAAGTTCCAACGAAATACATGAATTTTCAAGTGATAAAGACAAATTTTAACCGAAATGTCGAATTTTGAACTAGATAAGATCTATTTTCCACTGAAAATGAAACAGTTAAATTTTCGTTTGAAGAAATTGATTTTCAACCAAACTGATGAATCTTTAGGTATAATGATGGATCTTCAAATGGATAGATGTATTTTAAGCAAAAATATTAATTTTTGACTATAAAGATTAATTTTCTACAGAAAAGGCAAATCTCCCACGAAGTACATACATTCTCAAAGAAATAGTTTAATTCTCAAATTCAAAAACCAATGTTCAAATAAATACTTGAAGTTTCACTAGAAAAAGATGAATTGATATTTATCTAAGTAGTCACGATTTCAACCAGAGTAAAATTTTGAATCGAAATAATGAAACTCCAACAAGAAAATTTGATTGTCAACAAATAAATGTAAATTTCAAACAAGTAGTTGACTTTTTAACTCGAAAAGGATGAATTTGCAATGAACAATGTAAACAAGCTTTCTATCCTTATTCAGAAATATTTCTTCTTCGAAATACTACTTCTACTCTAAAGTAGCTTGAAGTACTTGCTTTATTTAAAATTGAGTACAGGAAACTTTAAAACTGCGACGAATTTTGAATCGGACAAACGATTTTTTTAAATTCCTCTCTTCTGAATTCGAATTATAATTAGTTAGAAAAATTCCCGTTAGATGCAAAAAATTCCCGTTAGATGTAAAAAATTCCCTGTTCCAAGTAAAATTATACTTCTTCACTGAAACTCCCTGCCCTTAAATGAAAACTTTAATTATTTTCTGATATTGCCTGTCCCAAGTCAGATATATGAGGAAAAACGAATGAAACGTGATAAACAATTTTTTTTTGTAGATTTCGACTATCATCAATTCGATTATAAAATTTGAGTCAGCTTAAAAATTTCTCAAAGCAACAAATTTGCAAAACGTTTTCCTTTTAATGGGAAAAAAATTCTTCCTCTCATGACGTACAGAGTATAGATACCTATATTCAAATGTTTTGAGAATCAGATTACAGGAACGTTACATCCTTGAAGTCAAATGATAAGATATCTTTTTGATTAATAAAAAGAAAGCCGTTATTTTTCGTATTTTTTTAAAAGAATTTTTAATAGTCTTGAATGAGTCAAGTAAATTCCTAGTTCTCAATCAAATTCCTGTTTCCAGAAACAGAGCCAAAGCTGATATCTTTTTTCGCAATGGGTATTCTATGCTAATATTTATTGGATAATTACATAATATTATGTTTTACGATTTTCTCTATCTGTGCGTACAATTTTGATTTGCTCTAGTAGTTTTTCTTCAATAACTTCAGAGAAGTTAAATTGAAACAGGATACATTTAATTGTATTTTTTATTTATTGTGTATATAAGAAATATATAAACATTTTCAATTAGTTAAACAACAATATGATCATGATGAAGATTGAGGAAATAGAAGAATGGAATGTTTAAAGAACTTTGGTGTTTAGAATTTTATGATGACTTTTATGAATCATTCAATAGTATACCAAAGAAGATGCAAACCATCCATGACAAATTTTGAAAAAGTTTGAATCCTAAAAAAGAATAACTATTTGTATAAGCGATAACACGAAGCTTCCGGCCAAATTTACGCCCCCTTGGAATGCTCCAATATTAGGGCACGAGTGAATGATTGTTTTTGATGATTCAAATCACATACAGACAAGTATTTAGATTTTCTAGGAAAGAAAAATTGTTTCAACGAATTGGAATTGTTCGAACAATTACAAAAGGTCTGGAATTCAATTTATTCTTCTGATGAACTCAAAAAATGAAGAATATTGTTTCTTTCCAGAAACAAATTTTCTTGGGGAGTCTCTTTAATTTACATATGTGACAAAATATTGTATATTTACCCATAAAATTGACGAGAGCCGCCAAAGCGAAGACGAAAGTACCAACGACTTTCATTGTTTTTCGAATTACAGAAACCTGATTGAGAAGAAATTTTGGCCACAGTGCAAGCTATATCTATACTAGACGCTATCTTGAGTGTCCTTCTAAGTTAATTCATTATTTTTAAAATGAATAATAGGAAAGAAGCTCACTTCTAGAAGATGCTTATATTTCATCGACCTGTTTTCTTCCTACTCAAAGGCACAAACAAATTTTTAATCGAATATTTGTACAATCTAACCAATTAGATTCAGGCACGTTTCTGTATCAGCTATAACTGCTTCATGTGTCACAGAGAGAATGATATCAATGCAAATAAGCTTGGAACCTTGGGAAGTATCTAATAAAAGGTTATGTTCATGTCTTTGAAATTAAAAATGTAATGAGCTCACTACCGCAAAATAAATGTTTAAGATGATTCCGAAAACTGTAATTATTACCCAAGCTCACACGGAAGAGATTGATATCTGTTCGTGAAATTCAGAGTTTTAAATAAAAAATTATCATTTTCAACTAAATTAAAGTCAAATATGTAAATAATAATTGGAATAGGATACATATAACTATATTTTTTATTGTAATGTAATAAGGAATATATAAACCATTTCAATTAGTTGAACAACAATTTAATCATGATCAAGATTGTTGAAATAGAAGAGTGCAATTTTTAATGCACTTTTATGATTTAAATTTTATTATTACTTTTATGAATGTAATTTAATTTATTTTCATCCCTCTTACGGGTTTGATATCTGTATACGAAATTCAGGCATTTTCATACAAAATTAATATTTTCAACTAAATGGAATTCATATATGTCATGATTGGTAATTTTTACTTTTTCAATCAGTTAATAATAGAATTCACCTTCCACACACAGAGTGTAGAAAACAATCAAGAACTGCGCATGCATTCCACAAATGCATGCGCATGTCTTTCAAATGTTTTCCTAATTCGTACAATGCCTCACATATCAGAAGAAAATACACATATATTATTTTTATCAAGCCAAAAATACAAGAAAATACGGATAAATATTCATTTTTCAGACTCCACTAGCTGATTATTTGAGTTCTTTGTTAAAGCATGTGTATTTTTCTCTGTATTATATGAATGAACTGAGTTACTAAGACATCGAGTCGTCCATAAATAACGTCACGTTCCTTTTGGCAATTTTTACCCCTTTTATTCACGAGAACTCGTGATTACAAGCAAATGCAATGATCTCAGCTTGAGATCATGAAATTCCCGTATGAACAGACAATTCAACAATTCTGAACTATTTATACCGAAATTTCGGGATGAAAAGTTCGAAGTTTTAACTTAGCTATCAATGAGAAGAATGTTATACTCTATGAAAAAATGTTTATACCTAGCTAACTGTAGAAAAAATGACATTCTGTGTGCCAAAAAAATGTAAAGGGGTTACGTGAGCAAGGCTTTCCATTCATTCTATAGAGATCGCCCAGATCATTGTATTCGTTATTGTTCGCGAATTTTCTTGATCAATAGGATCAGCCTTGAAAAGATGTATTATATATAAAACCAAGCAAATTTCATTGTTCGTCGCAAAGCATAATTTCTAGAGCTCCAATTTGTGTTGACGTCTAGGAACATTGCACCTAAAGAAGACTCGAAAGAAACAACAATGAACATTGTTCAAAAGTCATCCTTCTCGGTTAAAGATGCAAGTATGCATGTAGTGAAATAAAAAAAAAAAATTTTGTTCGAACTCCATTATCTCTGCTTGAAGATCATTATTTCATCTGAAAATTCATTATCCACATCTTCGTTGAATATGTAGGTTTTCACTTGAAAATTAAACTATTTGTTTTGCGATACACATATTAATTGGAAATTCATCCAGTTTAGTTGAAAATAACATTTCTCATTGAGATAAAATCTGTTTGGGTTGATGTACAATCTGGTTCGGTTGAAATATCTCTATTTTAATTGAAATTTGTATTTTTAATGCAAAGTTAATCTTCTAGTTTAAAAATGCAAATGTCCGAATAAGAATCATTCAGTTTTTGATTAGGTCTCAACAATTATGCTGCCGATAATTCCTCTCCACTTGAAAATTTGAGTTTTTTATGGGGATTTCTTCATTTCGTTTGAAGTTCAGCTTTTTTGTGAAATTCCGTTTGTCCATAATTTACAACTGAAATTTTTTCCGGTTGAAATATTTACTATCACCTTTTTTTGTTAAGAATACATCTTGTTTCAGTAAAAATACAAGTACTTTTTGAGAAACTCTAAAGTGCATTTTATGATGTCATACACAAAATGAATTGTTAATTTGTGAAATGAATCCTCTGTTGTGTTTCATTTATGTAATTTAGGAACGAATAAGGTACAAATTACTCCTTATTCCTGACAAATTATTTGAACTACGACGGTCATATGCACTCGATAATAAATATACCTCGCGCTAAGTGCTCCGTCTTTATTCCCTACAATTGTCTATAGAGCTTCTGAAACTAAAGAGTAGAATGTCGGCTGCTGTATTTGATGATTGTGAATTCTCTTTTGTCCAAGCTTCTCTAGCTTTGACGAATACATTCTCATCATGTGTCTCGTGCTGCGCACTCGATCAAAGTCTGTACGAAACGCGAACTTTTCTATATTACCTGTAACTCTCATGCATCAAATGTAGGGTAAGTGTACCGGTCTCCGGACACGTACCAGTGGTCGGACAATCCTATGTATTTCGTCGTAGAAATAGTTC
>WSXT02097237.1:0-11547 GCA_011762715.2 Neuroterus valhalla
GCTTTGAGAAATGTAATCTTCATCTGTACCTAATTACGTTATAAGATAAAAATATGAGGTTGCATTGGTTAAATATATATTTTTGCGTAGAAAATTTGAGTATTCTTTTCAAAATTGACTAATTTTGCAATAATTGATCTATTGTGTTACAGAATGTTTAGTATGTTTGTATTTTGCGACGAACATGAATATGTCACTTTCAGACGACCGGCAAAATTGGAAAATTTGACCGGAAAAACCGGGAAATGACCGGGACTTCAAAATCGTCCACCAAATCGCCATATGGGTTTAGAGGCAATGATTATATGTCTTAACTTTTGGCGAAAACAAATTTTTGTGGATGACCCCACATAGGCCGGTAAAGTCGTTTGAAGTAAAAAATACATCTTCTCAAAATTTTAAAATATTTTTAACATCATTTTATAATCACTCATAATTATTTTTTTTTTATTTCAAAGAATAAAAATGTGCATAGTGTTTAACTTGTTTTCGTGTCTGAAAAAGGTTGAAAATCAAAATTGCACCGAATTCGGCGTACTATTCTGTGTATAGGCGTTTTACAGCGATGAAATAAAATTCATCAAGTTATAGTTTTGAATTATAAAAATAGTAATTCGAAATCTCCAGGATTAGGTTGTTAAGGTTTGTGGGATTATATCTAACTTTTCGATTTAAACCGTATCATTTTTCAAAATGGTCCATTCATTCCAATTGCTTTTTTTGAACACAAATGTGCACTATCACTCTTATCAAGTAATTGACTTTTTCCCATGATAACATGAATTATTTTTTATGAGAAAAATTTTCAGTTATACAGTATATTCGTTAATCAGGCAAACTTTTAAATTGAGCAATGACTGAGCAGACCTTGTGAGTATCCTCGGGAATATTGAAGCCAATAAATCTATAGTCACACGTCTAATTCGTGGCAAGGTAATATGTCTAAACTTAACGCTCCATGTATTTCAATAATGTGAATCTCGCTTTATCATAAATCTAAAGATGAATTTTACATTAAAACTTCACCTAAGTTTTCGGTATCTAAACTACGATTACCACATTTTTAAAACCAGTCTCGTATGTAATTGATTTCCTGTACTCAAACGAAATCTATATAGAGTTTAGCTCGATAAAATTGGACTTTTACTTTAGCTTGAATATATTTTTAAAGTAAAATAAATGAGGTATCCAACTAACATTTCGAGAGGGCGAGTAACATTCGCAACAAATCACAGTGGCTTTCTAACAAATAAAATATTCATCGAAGGTAGAACGAATATGCTACTAGTTTTATGTCGAAATATAACCATTTCACTGGGCAGTCGAGCAACTCAGTTGCACATAGGAGTTTTCTTTCATGGGGGCGGGACAGTCTACGTGCATCGAGTTTTAATTCATATCATGATTTTAAGTAGCATTCTAAGAAGCTAATACTGTATTTTATGCAAGTTCAAAGAACATGTCCATTCACTCAACCATGGAAATTGTGCTTTACGGGGAAATGCTTCTTTTTTATGAGCATACTTTCATTATGCTTATTTTAAAATAAATTATGATTCTAAGTTGTAAATTTTAAAAAGTCTACTGAATATGTGTTTAGACGTGGGAAAACTTCCTCGTTTTTTAGGGCACATGGTAGTCTTTGACGTAATCAAAATTTGACCTTGTACTATATAATTTTTTTCGTCTGCTCATTTTCAAGGGAGATAATTTTTTGGGTTGAAACTTTTGGAATTTGAAGAAAATATATTTTCTGACCGCTGTCAGTGAAAAATATAAACGCAAAGGGGCCAGAGAGTGGTCAGCTAATTTTTTTTCTTCAATTTCTCAAAGTTTACACCCAACAAATTATCGCCTTTGGAAATAATCAGGCGAAAAAATTATATAGTACGAGCTCAAATTTTGATTGCATCATAGACTACCATTTGCCCTTAATTTAGTTATAAATAACTTTCATTTTTGACTGCTAAATAACGGATGTGTAAATGCAATTGTAAGTAAAATTCTTTGACAGTTTTATTATTTTTATCATCAATGTGATCGTACATTTGTTTCCGTTTGACTGCCAGGTAATAAATGTTAGTCGAGTATAAAGGTTTGCGGATAGATGAGAAGGTGAATGTAAAATTCTAAATTCTAAGCTCTAAAAGGATGGTTTATCGCTTTTTTTCTTATGGTTTACGGTTCTTAGCATGAAGTAATCCTAGTTTTTCGGTGTAGACGATATTGTATATTAATTGCTTATTAAAAGATAACAGTCACCGCGTAGTAATGGAAGTACGTTTATCACTTAAGAATGATGAAAGTAAAACCATGTAACTACTTTTTTTGTAATGTCCATTGTCACTGCTAATTAGAAATTTACAAAGACTATCACCAACTATCGAATGCAATATTCAGTACAAATTTGTTGAAAATTTTTATTTTTGGTGGTTACACTTACAATTAGAAGTTTTATTTTTGAATTCAAGTTTGTCTTTAATGGAGCCCAATCATTTTGTACAAAATTCAATTATTTCGTATATGAGCACTTATTTATGTTGTTTCTGTTGAAATTTCGTATATTTGTGGTCCATTATATCCGTAAAGGTTGATTTTCAATGGAACCGGTGCCTTCTCGTTGTGATGAGAGTGTAAGAAATTGAGAATTCCAATCCGACGCCAAATGAAGTTAGTCACGTGGAAACGTTTGAATAGAAAATTATAGCTTTCTCAAGAATCTACCGATTGTCTTTCAGCTATCATTTGACTATCGAAAATTCTATGAAAGATTACCAATTCTAATTTTGAGCCTAACGCCGCAAAATACGTAAAAATATATGACTAAGGTACAATATAAATAATTAAATTCCTCGGTATTCAATTCTTTATAAATAGTCTCATAACTTCAGAAGAAAAAGTTGATGAAAACGCTTAAATTTCAGTACTAATGTATTCCACAAATAATAATATTACCAAGAATGATTCGATATCTATTGCAAAGCTACATTTTGAAAAGTAAATGCAAAACAAAAGGTAAATAATGGTCGTGTTTCTTTTGGTATCATTAAATGCCAACGTATATGCCACGCTGGAAAAATCAGTTCCAACTATACTCAACCAACCATAACTCTTTACGAGTTATGCTTACCCCGCAGGGGTTTATGTCTTGAAAAAGAAAAAAAAACTTTAAAAAATTAGATTTTTTTTCGTACAGATTTCAGGTGAATATCAAAAAGTACTTTGGAATTATAAAACTTCTAAATCAAGATTATTGAGACTTTTTTCAGGCTTTCATTAAAACGAGTTATTTCGAAACTCAGAATTTGTTGCTTTTTTCGAATTGAAGTTCTCATTTGTCGTATTTCAAGAAAAAATATAGCACGTGCGCTTGTCGCACTCGCCAACATTAAAATGCACCTGGAGTTACGAACGTTCAAATGAACAAAATAATTTTTTTTCTAAATTTTAGTTAGCCCTGATTGTTTAGGGAGACGAAAAAATTATATTAAAAAAAAAAAAAAGTCCGCAAATGAAAATTCGTTGGGGCCGAATTATATACCGAGTGAGATATTTTCGCAAAACCCCTAAAAGCCACCCTCATCATCCTTAGCACGTCAAAAATGTTGAAAATGATCAGTCAGATTTTCGGTGTTCAACAATTGAAAAACGTAAAAAAAATTTTTTTTTAGGCCGCATGAAACGACCGGCTTTTCTTTACAAAATTTCCCTTTTAAATAAGACAGAAATCTCCTGTTTTATGTCCAGAACTTTCTGTTTCAACATTTTAGGCGTGCATGTAATAGAAGTGGCATTTACGGGTGTAGCCGAAACGTCTCTTGTGGCTTTTAATTGTGTGCATGAAAAAGAAGATTTTTGACGTTTTTCAATTAGCAAAGGTCAAAAATGTAACTCGTCATTGTCAACATTAAAGATCCGCGTATAACGGCCTATATAATTTGAAGTATAGAAGAATGAGAATTTACAAGTTTTTTAAAATGCAGATATTGAAAATCAAACTGTCATTTTTCAACATTTTTGGTGTGTATATAATAAGGGTAGATTTTGGGGGTGCTGACGGAATGTCTAATCGAGTCTATGATTTGGGATGCAAAAAAATAAAATTCTTGACGGGTTTTAATTAACAATTTCTGGAAATAAAACGTATCTTTCGCATGTCTAAGCAGTGGTTTATGTGTAAGGGTAGTTACCCCTCAAAAAAAAAATTTATTTGCCAATTTGTATCGACAGTATATCATTTTTTGTCTCCCTAAATAATTTCCACGAAAAAAAAACTCTCCAATGTCGTTCCCATGGACGTTTATAACGTAAACACATTACTTTAGATGTGCATCCCATCGACTTTTTTCAACCTGAAGGGTTAGTTCTAGGCCTAAAATGCCGAGAAATAAGCTGGTATATAACATTACAGGGTGTTTCTTTGTTCTTGAGACATCAAGATACCTCGAGAAATGCGCATCTAACAAAAAAAATGTCTGTTACAAAAAAATTTTATTTTCGAGAAGAAAAGCAACCCCGCAAAAAGTTTACCCCCTGGAAGGGGGGGGGGGGGGATAATTCAAAAATTTCAAAAAAAACCTATGATTAGAATCAAGGGAAAAAAATGTTAATAGAACTTATGTATTTTTTTATGGAAAACCTAAATCTGCAATAAGAAATATAGGTTCCCATTTCGAATTTGGAGTTACCCCCCCTCCTGCCCGTAGGAGGGGAAGTGAAAAACATACGTTTCTCAACTCCGTACCAAAAAATGGTACCTTTTTTATATAGTTTTACGTAATATAACTTATATTGACTTTTTTTCTTTCATCCCACTAAGTTTACGAAATGAGCTATCGCTTAAAGAATGATGTGTAGATTCCTTTTCTGTTGGAATCCCAAAAAGAAAAATTATATTATCAGGGTGGCGACTCTACCGGGAAATGACCGGGAATTGTATTGACCGGGGAAAACCCGGGAATTTAATTAAAAAACCGGGAATTCATTTGACTCAACCTAGACTATTTTGAATTCTACCGAAAAAATGAGAGAAATGACCGCTTTCTTTTTGTGAATCAAAAATATATTTTATCATTATAAGACTTAAGAGAATGTAACGTTTCTTTAATCTGATTCTCAAAATATTAAAATAAATCTATACTTCATGAGAAGTCGAATTCTTATATTTTTCCATTAAAAAAAAAACGGTTTGCAAATTTGTTGCTCTGTGAGATTTTTTTGGTTGACTTAAATTCGATGATAGAATTGATGGTAGCCCAATCATACAGAAAGAATCATTATCTAAATTTGTCCAAAAAAATGTATTTATCACGTTTTATTTGCTTTTCATCATTGGGACTTGGGACTTGGGACAGGGAATTTCAAAAAATAAGTATAGTTTTTATTTTAGGGCAAGGAGTTTCAGTGAAAGAGTATAATTCCACTTGGAACAGGGAATTTTTTACATGGAACGGGAACTTTTTAAACTGATCATAATTTGGATTTAGAAGAGAGGAATTTGGAAAAATCGTTCCTCCAATTCCAAATTCGTCACAATTTTTCCTCTTCTTAATTTTAAAAGAAGAAAGTATTTCAAGCAGTCTTTAGAGTAGAAGTAGTATTCCGGAGAAGAAGTATTTCTGAATTATGACAAAAAAATTGTTTAGATTGTTCATTGCAAATTCATCCTTCTTTGGGGAAAAAATCATTTACTTGCGTAAAATGTGAACTCTTTTGTTAAGAGTTATATTTTATGTTAAAATAACCTTATTTCGATTCAAAATTCACCTCTGGTTGAAATTGTAACTACTTTGTTGAAAATCAATTCATCTGTTTTAGTGAAAATTCAAGTGTGAAGTTGAACATTCATTTTTGAATTTTAAAATTGAACTATTTCTTTGAGAATTTATGTACTTAATGGAAAATTTGCATTTTTGTAGAAAAATAATCTATATGGTCAAAAATTATTTTTTTTCCTTTACATACATCCATTACCGTTGAAGATTTATCATTAAACCTGAAAATTTATCAGTTTAGTTGAAAATCAATTTCTTCAACTGAAAATTTTACTGTTTCATTTTCAGTGGAATTTTGATCTTTTCTAGTTCAAAATTCGACAGTTTGGTGAAAATTCGTCTTTTTTATTTGAAAATTGAATTATTTCGTTGAAACATTTCTCATATTTTGTTGAAGAGTCGATTTTTTGGTAGAAAATTATCTTTTCCTTCGGAAGTTAATATTCTTCCTCATAAACTCTTCTTTGCAGTTAACAATTCAAGTTACATAGTTTAGCATTTTTCATTTTAGTCGAAGATTAATCTAGCTAAAGACTCTTATGTTTGGTTTAAAATCAATTTTTTTGTCGAAAACCGAACTATTCTAGTTAAATGCTCATAATTTCAGTTAAAAATTAGTCTTCTAAGTTCAAAGTTCAACTGTTTAACTTAAATATTTACAATTTCATTTGATTCTTCATCATTTTGTGTGAAAATGTATTCATTTGTTCGAAAGTTTTTTTTTTTTTGTTTTTTTGAAAGCTAGTTTTGTTTATCATAAGTAATTTTTTTTAACTGAGAATTTAACTTATTCCTATTGGAAATTCCATAGTTTCAGTTGAAAAATAATTTTTAACATCGGTTTTTTTCATTTCAACATTTGAGTATTCAAATCTTCGTCGACAATTTATCTTTTTCAGTAAAAGTTATCTGTTTAAAACTCAGCTCCTTCAGTTGAAGATTATTCGTTTAAGTATAAAACTCTCTTTCTCGGTTTTAAATTGTTTTTTTGAACTAAAAATGTTTCTTTTCACATTATATTTTTTCTTGGAAAATGATTTTTTCTATATGGGAATCAATCTTCGCGTTTGGAAATTCACCTTCATGGTTAAAAATTAAAGTGATCCAGTTATATATTCATCTTCTTATTTGAATATGCATCTCCTTCATTGAAAAATGAACTAATAGTTGTAAATCCATTTTTTTTTTTTTTGTTATCGTGAATTGATTTCTCTTAATTATTGTGAGTTCAACTGTTCCAATTCTTGTGTAAAAAAAAAATATTTTTTTGTTGAAAATTGGAGTATTTTTTTCAAAACTGATTCATTTTGAATTGTTTGGTCTAATCTGTTAAAGGATGTTTAGAATAAAAGTCATGAATAAAAATAAATTTCGGCATTTTGCGACAAATAGAAATATTTTACTTCTAGCAGACCGGAAAAATTGAAAAACTTGACCGTGAAGAACCGGGGAATGACCGGAAATTTGAAATCGTCCGTCGAATCGTCACCTTGATCATCTATTTGGTTTTTTTGTATATTTGTGAAATTGTTGTGATTTTTTCGGCTTCTTTTACGACACATTGTTCTTCGAATTGCATCTAATGAATTCTGTTTCTTTGTTGCAGGTAAGTGTTCGGGACTAAGCAGACTCTTTCCATGTTGGGTACATAGGACATAGGTGGGCTCTCCAAGGGAGAAGTCGCTATCCATTTTGAACATTAGCGCGGAAGCGAGACAACCACCCACACCGTAAAATGTAACGAAAATCCATGCACCCTCACTCATTTTGCATTCAGTGGTGTCCCTTGGTTTTTGTACTCATGCCTGTGTAATACACAATCTTGGGGCACGTGCTGTGTCACCTTTTAATTTCACTCCTTTCAAATTTGCAAGCTAATCTCTCCCACGTAAGAAGCTCACTTTCCATTCTACTCAAATCGATATTGACTTCACAGGCGGCAAACTCCATCAACCTCCGTTTAATTTAAATTCCAACTAAAGATATTCTTACCTCCTATATTTTTCGAAGCTGACAAGGACGAATAGAAGAGCTCAACCTCATGGTGAAAATGCATTCCTAGTTTATTATTCATATGGAGCCATTCATACTTTACTTTTTATTTTTAAAAAGTTCAACTTATTAAGAATCGTCCTTCCTTGGAAATGACTGCACCATTTTTCTATGTGTTTCATGGAAATATCGAACGTCACACTTTCTACAATTAATTACTCAGAGGGAAGTTGCCAAGATTCCACATTGGCAAACTATTGAAATAATACTGAGCTGCGAAATAATAAATTATATTGAATAATAATTATAAATAATAATTTATTGACACTAGTTCACAATATATAAAAGGAATTATTATTTGTTTTATAGGCAATTGTATTTTGCCAAAACTGAGACCAATATGAATCAAGCACGTTTTCGATCAAACTCCAAAAGTTTAAATATTTTAGAGCAACTCCAAAATTGCCGCTCATTTTTCGACCGTCGCCTTCAATGAAGTTCCGGGGAATCGGTAATATTTTTGGGTCTATCGGTCCCGTATGAAAAATAATAAAAACGATCTCATATGAGATTGTTTCTCTTTACTAAAAATTTTCTACGTTTCGGCACTCAATGCGGGCCTTCTCCAGGCAAAGTTCCTTGCAACAAAATAATTATCCACTCCTGTTGATAGAAACTGTCATTGAAGAAAAGATCCACAAAATTGACAACAGCTAAAAAAAACATCAAAAATGGTTAGAAAAATATAAAAAAACAGATCTAAAAGTACATCTGCTTATGTTGATGTTCTTTCTGAAAGACGTAATTTCTTCAAAGGTGAAAACTGGTAGGAGATTGAAGCCTCTGCAATTTTTTGAGGTTTCAACAATGAAAAACAGTTTTTATGAAATTTGACTAAGAATTATGGTAAGTGTCTTATATTTACATTGTTTCAATGTTTATGAATGTTTACTCCACGTATTTAGAACAGGTAATAACAAACGAAAATTTGTATATTTTTTAGGTTTAATGACCTTCACTAAACAATATTAAAACAAAGACACATACTTGTATTCTAGATAAGGAACTTTTCCTGAAGACTGAGTACCAAAGCGTAGGAAATTTACATTAAAGAGAAGCGATGTTAAACAACTGAGATCGTTTTTAATATTACATTCTCATTCTGAATGAGAAGGTATAGGTTTTATGTAAAAATCGACTATCGCGGATTTGAAAATCTCCACGTTTTGAAGCCCTGAGTCAGAAAAAATGGGGTTTACGAAGGTGTCTGTCTGTAGTATGCAGTCTGTAATCTGTGTACTCGATAACTTTTGAAAGAATGATCATACTGGATTGTGCTTTGGCAAAATTTTTCAAGACAGCAAAAGAAAGGACGACTTCGTTAACGTGCCATTTTCGACCAATGGTTCTGGTTTTATCCATTGGAATCGCTTTTTGAAAAATCAAAAATGCATTTTTCCGCTCAAACTAGGCAAGATGCAGAAAAGTGTTAAGGACCAAAATTATTCATTTCAAAAAGATCTAAAAATTTGTAAGAGGCCACTTTTTTCATAAGATGCATAGTTTTTGTTTAAATCATAAAAAATGTTACTTAAAATGAAAAATTTCATTTTTTAGCAAAACCATGGGAGATACGAAAAAAATTAAAAGCTCCAAAATTGTTCCCCTTAAAAAAATACACAAATTTAATGTTGAATATTTTTTGACAAGGCGAATAGTTTTCGTTTTAATTACGATAACGCACTTACAAAAATGAAAAAATACCATTTCCCAGCTAAAGAATATGAGACAAGACAAAATATTGAATAGAGAAATTGTTAATCACAACGCTTTTTAAACGATGAATATTCAATTTGCTAGCCAAACTATGCAAACAAACGCAAAAAATGAAAAAAAAATCGAATTTTTTTTTCATTTCCATATGACGCAAAATTGGAAAGTCCCATATAGCTTAAAATCTAGGTCTTAGAATCAGCTATTTGTAAAAAAAAATTCAGCGAAAAAAACATGTCATTTTTCAGAAAATCGAGTTCGAGCATTCTTATAAAAATAGCAATTTCCAGGTTATTTTAGATTATTTTTCAAGATGGTTGAGTCGAATTGAAAGAACACCTAAAAGTACATCGAGCAACACAGAGCAGCCACGAAAAATCTTAGAAACTACAAAAGTATCAGGTATTTTCATTCATCAGTTGACCGAGTCATTTTAGAGGTTAACTTATAAAGCAACATAAATCCTGTAATTTTTGTCCAATCTAAAAATATAAAAAAAATACGTGTGATGCACAGTACCAGTTTCTCGAATCTCTTCAACCTCCACTTCAAGGGATTTTAATTCTTTCCAAGGCATCATTAAGTTTTCCAGAATAATCATCGAGTTTCGATGAAACTATTTGAATCTGAGAAGATATAAATTCCTCGGAATCCTTTTTCTACTTTAGGTATTGTTCTTCCAGGATTTTGACTAGATCTCCAGGTATTATAGAAGAGGTTGGACTGAGTGAGCAGGACCTTTTTGGCTTAAAACCACAGCATTTCCTATTACCAGTACTAGCTCTCTAAATCTGAAATAGTGGATTTCACTATTTTATAGTGAATTCTCACTATTTCATGGTGAATTCTCACTATTTCAATTTTAAAAAAGTGGGTCACTATGAAATAGTGGAATTCACTATTTCAATCAGTGGTTTCACAGTTTCACTAATTCAATTAGGAGATTTCACTAGTGTGGAAAGGGGTTACCACTAATTCAAATAGTGGATTTCGCTAATTCGATTCATCGGATTTAACTAATTAGAATAGTGGATTTCGCTAATTTAAACAGTGGATAGCTACAGTCACAGCGTCACAGGTCTTGTTAAAAATAATCAATGCAATATTATTTTAATCAATCGTATTTATTAATACAAAGAAACAATATAATCAAATAATATTATCGAAAAAAAATATAATCAAATTCAGAGAGCATCGAAAAAATAATGTATGATTTAAAGGAAAATCAAAAATCGCAATGCCTAAAGCCTTTAAATCAGTCATTATCAGTTTTTAATATATTCTTAGCATTAGGTTGAAAAATAGAACGGAGTATTCAGTAAATAAAAAATATCAAGTTATTTAAATACAGGTATATTTTAAAATATTCAATATTTATTCATCGATAAATTGTAAATCAAATAGTAAGTTTCCCAAGTAAAAAATTGCTGAAATATGAGAATCTCGAGTAATAAAATTCTTGACAAAAAATTGTCGGATTATGAAATATTTGAAGTAGGAAATTTCCGAATTATAAAATTCCCGAAAGGAAACAATAAAATTTTTTCTTTCAATAAATATCATTCATTTTTTCATAATAAAAGAATCCAATATCTTTATTGAAGAAACACATTTTTTTAAATGTTTACAGTTTAAAAAAATTATTTTTCCAATTTGAAATAACAATACTTAATTAAATGTATTTCCGGATGAACAATTTCGTTTCAAAATTTGCATTGTATTTAGAAGAAGGATGAGAAATGTTTACGAATATGAAGTTTTAATTTTTTTTTTTTTTTATTAAAAAGAAAAGTAGAGATAAATCAATGCTAAGTTGTATCCTGCAGTTTATCAGCATGCGTGTATACATTTATTTTTTGAACACAATTTTCAAATTTGTAACTTTACAATGTCGGGAATTTCCTTTTTCTTGATATTTCAGTCGTCCCTTCAAATCTTCGAAAATTTTTGTAATTTTTGCATCTTGAGAAGGAACAGAAAAATATTTTGAAACGCGTCGATGCGTTAT
>WSXT02097248.1:0-11547 GCA_011762715.2 Neuroterus valhalla
CTACTCCCTTGGGGTATATTGTTTTTAACATACTCGCTCATGATTGGTTTCTTTCCGGGGTTCCTTCCCCTATCTGGGTTTTGTCCACCCCGGGTATTTGATTTCCCCGACACCACCCATATCTTGGAGGCTCCCCCTATCCGCAACCTGGGGAGGCGCTCGATGGGAGACCAGCAACACCACACGAGATGAATCAACCATTTAAATTACTTGAAACATTCAGGATAGAGGAATTATAGATTTTTACCAGAGCATGAAATTAAGAAATATCAAGTCGGCAACAATATTTCTAATAATTCGGAGAAAAATAAATTTGAAATATAAACTGTGTTTTATTTACAATAATATTTTTTCTTGGTAAAAATAACTTCAGAGTCGTAAATGTTTATTCTGAATCTTATTGTTGAAGAATGACTCATTTTTATTTAAACACTTTTACATTTATAATACTCATACCACTGTAATGGTAAAAACAGATTTTATATTTTTTTTTTATTGTCGATTCGAAATTCTTTTTTGAACTCTTAAATAAATAACTTATACAAATAGGAACAATATGGAAGAAAATTTAAATTTTGAGTCATGGAAATTGATTTATTTTGACATTGAATAGAAAAGCAATAGATGTTTGTTGGAATTCTAACTCACATATTTTCGAATTGATACCCATTTCACGTAAATAATATTATTCATTTTCGAAAGAAAATATTTTGAGAGTAGTAAATAATCATCCTTAATCCTAAAAGATAAAAGTGGCCCATTTTCATTTCAAGAGAAATTGAAATACTTTGTAGATATTCTATCATCTGACCATGCAGCCTCCAAATATGCTTCGCAAAATTATATAAAAAACTTTGAATTCTTCAAAAATTTGCAGACAAAATTGGAGAAGAAATTAAAATCAAAAATGGCAATATGATATGAAAATATATCTTATCATTTTCTATGATAACATTTTATTCCAAGGATGTCTGTTGATAAATTAAATAATTTCAAATTTATAAATAAACGATTTTCATATTCAAGCTTAAGGCTTGTTAGCTTTGAATTAGAGAATTCAAATCTTCGGCGTTGAATAATCAAACATTTTTGTTCAAACTTCTCTATAGATGTACGCTATTCTCACATTTCCAATAATTTTTTGTTCAAGTTGTAGAAATTGGATAATTCGAAATGAGAATGCCTGAAAATTGCGCAATTCCACATAATCCCCAATACTCATGAAGAGATTGAATTTTCAGAATTTCAAAATAAATCAGATCCAAGGTTCACCAAATATATTCTTAATTAAAAGTCCTAATGGTTGTTGAATAATATTAAATACAGACAATCAAATTTGCTCAGTTATAAATTTCAACGAGTCATATTTGCAGGATTAGATATGAAGACTTTGAATACTCATACAGCTTTTTAATTATACCGATGAAAGTCGAAGAAAGTAAAATTTCATTAGTGGCTAATCCCAACACTGGGATTTGTTACTAATTAAATTTATATTAATCAGTTGAAAAAAAAACGTTTTGTTGAAATCATTTACAAATAAAAACTAGATTAGGATTTTTGATATTGGAGAATCCAGACTTAAAGGGAGTAGAAGTTGGAAATATGTGAATATAACCGTTATTGTACATGTTTAATTCAAAATACTCCTAAGTCGAATAATTTTATGTATACCAGTTCATACATCGCAAAATTTCAAACTATTGTAGGAAGTAAAAATTAAATATATAATTATGAATTGAATTTTTCGAAATCATATAATAAAATTTCATTTCAAATGGCAAGGAACAGTTTTCGAAAGAAGGCGTTTACTTTCGAACAATTTTCAGAACGAAAAATTACAAATCTCATGTCTCCAAAACCATCTTTTGAAAATTCAAATTGTTCAGAACTGTGCCTTCTTACTTTTTCATCGGAGAAGGTATTAGATTTGTGTAAAATTTGACCCCCCTTCGCCGCACCCCCCTCGTAATCACATAGCTTTCTCTGCCTCATCACCCCCACCAGACATCTCCTCTCAAACTGTGCCTCCCTCCGTTTTCAGCGGCGAAGGTATGAGTTTTGTGCAAAATTTGCCCCCCCCCCCCCCTCCCTCGTTTTTGTCAAATGTCAACGTTTTGAGACCCCCTGGACCCAGAAAAATGGTCTTTACGAATGTGTCTGTCTGTCTGTCTATGAGCACGATATTTTTTGAAAAAGGAATCTATTTCATTGGCCATTGGTACACTCTTTCAGTGTCCGAAACTGAAGGTCAAGTTCGTAAGTCAGCTATTTCGGATGGAAACTCAAAAAATTGGAGCATTTCGAAAATTTTTGAGACTATTTTTTCCAAGACTCAAAAATTTCAAGTACGGTTTTCTGTAGTAAGTAATCAGTGAAACAATTTATCCCTAATGTTTTTTTTTTTGACGAAAACAAAAATGTCAGAGTTATGGCATTTTAAAAATCCAAAAATATAAACAAAAATGTGGGTTTCTTGCCAAACAACGCCAGATATTAAAAAAAGGTAGGAAACAAAAATGTTTCTTCTTGGGAGTCCAGGATGATCGTGAACACAACTCTTTGAATTTTCTCAAAAAATCGAAAAGTCCCATTTTGATCGCACAAAAAATAATGGAAAACAATCTGTGAACTCGATAACCTTCGAGAGAATGATCATATTCGATCGTGTTTTGGCACCCATTTTGAAGGACCAACAAGACAAGTAACAAGACACATTCTCATCGCACATTCTCATCGCGCACTTTGCGCGCGGCTCGCTTCGCTTGCACGTTTGACACGCCTAGGGCGCGCGTCTTCCGGATCGCGCTCGGCTTTTGTACCTCCCTACAGTTGTATATAAAGCTTGTGAAACTCAAAAGCTAAATGTCGTCTACTTCAATTTGATGAGTGTGAATTCTCTTGTGTTAAAGCTTCTCTGGCTTTAACGAATACATTCTCATCGCGTGTCTCGTGCTGCGCACTCGATCAAAGTTTGCCCAAAACGGTAGAGAAGTTTTGTTACCTAATTTTTTTCTCATTTTGTGTAGTTTCTCTAGAAATTCAATTTTGTAATTTTTTATTTCATTTCTTACGATTAAAATAAAAACTACGCGTCCAATGGGAAATATTTAAAAAAATTTATAGTTATTTTTCCTGATTGAAATGAAAACTACAAATCCTGTTAAAGGAGTTGATAACACATCTGAAGATATTTTCCTGGTGAAGAACTTGCGTCTATTTGATTTTTCCTAAGCTTGTGTCAATTGTCAAAAAGTCCATTTTTTCATATGATCATTTTTTCGAAAGTTATCGAGTATACAGACACCAACGACAACAACGACGACAACGACAACGACACTGAACTTTTGGACAATTGACACAAGCTTAGGAAAAATCAAATCGACACAAGTTCTTTACCAGGAAAAGATATTTAAATGTGTCATTATTTTCTTCAACGGGATATGTAGTTTCCATTTTAATCAGGAAAAATGGCTACAAAAATGGAATGATAAGATTTTTGAAAAAATTACCAAGGCTAACACAGAAGATCGATAGAGAAAAGTTATTCACCCGAAAAATATCTGTAAATTTGTTTTAATTTTTTCCATTGAAGGCACAGTTTTTCTTTCAATCGTGAAAAATAAAATTAATAATGAAAAAATTAAAGTTCTGGAAAAACTACACATCATGTGAAAAAATTAGGCAACAAAACCTCTGTACCGTTTTTGTCAAACTATGATCGAGTGCGCAGCACGAGACACGCGATCAGAATGTATTCGTTGAAGCCGAAGAAGCTTCAATATCTCTTATTTCTTCAAACCAATAACAATATTCTGGTTGAGTATTATTTCACAATTGAGAATTATCATGATATTGCTTCAATAATCTCACATAGGTTGGCAATACTTACTAATTTGAAGATTTTATATTATGAAGGGTGGAAAGTCTATATGTGGTAAGCGAAATTTTTTTTCGAAAATGACTTATTAGCATTTTCGAGTACTGTAGGTAAAGGGCCATACTGCTGCGTTGATCAAATGTAATAATTTCAATTTTTCAAAAAGTTATAGAAGTTTGAACGAAATGGGCGGCGGGGGAGGGGAGGTACACTCGAAATCTATAAAAAGGTAGTTCCCTCTATTGGCGCCCCATGGTAACTAAGCGTCGGTAAGTTATCGTGGCGGCGAGATTTTATCCATTTTTATTTCGTGAATGTAGAAGCAGCCAAAACAAACTGTCAAAGATCAAATTGCTCGTTACATTTTCCGTTAGTACTCGTTTTCTGTATCTGTAATTGAAAACCTTCATCCAGAACGTTATTCCTTATACCTTTACGAATAATTTGAGTTATAATTCAACTTATTCCATTAATTATTAGCGGAGTATGGTCAGAAAAAGGACCAATCGTCGCGAAAGCAACGGAAAAAAGTGAAAGGCACGATGGAGTTATCACCTATAGAACTGCCGCTAGCCTGGAGATATCACCTTCCCCAACTTTGAAAAATTACAGCGCCTACATTCATGTATAAAACGATTTGAAATTCACACAGGCAATAAGATCTGCACTAACTCTACTCAAAAAAAAATTGAGAATCATATGATTCCACTTACAACGAAATTCCAACATTTCGTTTTCAGAATTTTTATTCCATTCCAATACACATTCTTGAGATGATACAATATGGTTACATAATTATTAAAACGAAAAACTGCTGAGGTGGGCCGTCATAAGTCAATCCTCAATGCACCTCATGTCCGGGCTTCTAAGTTCCTAGAGAATTATCAACTTATTATTTTTGATGAAAGTGTTTTTATTTTATTCTTAACTTCGTAATAAAAAATCCTCAGATCCAAAAATGGAAATGCTCTATGCCGTCACCTCGTACCGATCGTTCAATGTTTTTCTCGCACTCTCAAGCTTTTTATTTTTTGAACTAAATGAAATATAGCACAAAAGTTAAGGAAAAAGGGAGGAGATATGTTCTAGCCCGTACTGATACTATTTAGTTTTAAAATATTCCGTCTCGGCTTTTCTGGCTAAACGTGCTCTCACTCACGCTTAAACGCATGTCGTCCACGCCTGCTGCGTTGTGTGAGCCTCTGCGACAGTGATCCAAACTTTGGCATGCAGACGTTCTGCGCTTGCGCTAGGAGGCGTGAGAGGGACACGCCACGACAAATTATTACCATCACAATGATAAATCGCGCCGTGTTCCTCTCAGGTCTCCTAGCGCATGCGCGGACCGTCAACGTGCCAAAGTTTGTATCACTGTCCAGCGACAGTGAAGGGGCAAGGCTCAGACAGGAAAGGTCTAGACAGCAGTGAGTTGATACATTATTATTGTCCAATTCACAATATTCCGACTCCATGTTTCCTTTAGTTCTAGAACAGGAGTGTCCAACGCAAGATTGGCGCGCTTCTCTTTTGTTTCCCTTCCCTGAGCGCTCCTTCGAGAATTTTCTTCCCGTTCCCCCTTTCCACATTGCGCTTACAGCATGAACGCATTCAAGGTAGTGAGAGAGGGGATTGACGAGTGACATATTTTCACACCATTGCTTACGCGTTGGACACCTCTGTTCTGAAAATAAGAAGCCTAAACAAGATGCACAAAATGCGTTCGGTGATTTCCGTTTGGTTCTTAATAATTGAATTCAAACTATCAACATTTTAATGAAGGTGGTTCAGTGAATCGCAGAAAGAATGAGAATTCAATGTTGGCAAGTCATAAACATTTATTGCACAATAAACTTTGTTTTTCGAAAGAAGTGGCTCTAGAGCCGTAAATTGTTTTCTGTAATTTCGATATTCATTAATGTTTGATTTCTATTCTGAAAATATTAGGTCATAAAAATATTTGTTTAGCCTCTTTATGCATCTTACAAAAATTTATTTTTTAATTTTTCGAAAAAGGTTTCGCAAATAAAACTTTGGCAGAATTTGCTTCTTTACACTTAGAAAATTTAGGAACAGCTAGTTACTATATTCCTAAATTAAAAAGGAAATTGTTATTGATAAATATGATTTTCCGTTGAAATAGAACATTTTTTGAAATCAATATGATGAAAACTTGGAACTGACAATTTCTGTAAAAAATGACTATGTTACACAAATATGCGTTAAAGAATTTAAGAAAATCAGATTATTGAAAAATTTGCAAAGAGAATTTTTTGGGAAACTGCAGGCAGGGAAGGGGATCTGAAATGAAAATATGGCTTGTTATTCTCTCTAAACATATCTGATCCAGGATGATCTCTTGTTTAATTTGTCACTTTTTTATTCAAAAATTAAGAATTCTAAAATTATCACATTCAGTTTTGGAGAGGTAGAAATACTTTCTATATTTGTGAAAAAGAATAAAGAATCAGCAACAATATTTATGGAAAAGAGTTTTTTTCTTCGAAGGAAATAATTTCAGAGTCGTAAATATTATTCCTTAACCTTTATAGTTATGAATGTCTTATTTTGGCTTGAGAATATTTATAAAAAGCATTTCCATTTCAAAAGATCAGCAAAGAACAACTGCAGGAGATATTAAAAGAAAAAGGGAGATAAATATTATATGGAAAAATGACTTTTTATTTTGTATATGAACATATTTTCATACCAAATAACCTCTTGTTTGATATCATTCTATAAACCTGAATCAGAAACTTAGAAGATACTAGATTTCGGAAGCAAAAGCATTTGAATTTGAGCAGTTCATAAAATTTGACTTCAGAATTTGTATTACTTTTCACTCCCTAGGGAGAAAATAGTACTTTGTACTCCATATAGTGTGAAAGATGACGTCAGAGAATTTTACGGTAATTTATGGAAAGTTTTCATGCATAACTTACAAAATAACCGTAAATGGCCGAAAATTTCTGGAAACTAATGGAAATTCATTGAAATCTTCAAATTGAATTTTGTGTTACTTATCTTGAGTTACCTAAATTACCTGTAGAATTACTATTAATTACCGAAAACTTCTATAAATTTCCGGAAATTTATGGAAATTTTTCACTGGAATCTTGGGACGCTTATCTTGAGGTACCATGAATTATTGTAAAATTGCTATAAATTACCGAACATTTTCATAAATATCCGGAAATTTTTCAAATCTTTCTCTTCGTAATTTATGGTATGTTACCATGTATCCCTGTAGATTTACCATAAATAACCCAGAATTTCCATAAATTTCCGGAATTTTATGGAAAATTTTTACTGGAATCTTGGGACGCTTATCTTGAGTTACCATATATTAACTGTAAAATTACTATAAATTATCGAACATTTCCATAAATTCCCGGAAATTCATGGAAATTTTTCAATTAAATCTTGAGACGCTTATTTTGAGTTACCATAAATTAATTGTAAAATTACTATAAATTAGCGAAAATTTTCATGAGTTTCCAGAAAATTATTGTTTTTTTTTCAAATTGAATTCAAGGTGATTTATGGTAAGCCGCCATATTTTCTTTCAAAATTACCATAAATGACCGAAAATGTCCATTAATGTTCGGAAATTTATAGGAACTTTTTGATTGAATTTTGGGTTACTCATCTAAAGTTGCCATAAATTACCTGCAAAATTACTATGAATTACCGGAAATTTTCATGACTTCCTGGAAAATTATGGAAATTTTTCAAATTGGATTTCGGGTGATGTATAGTAAATCACCATATTTTCCTGTAAAATTACCATAAATTACCGAAAATGTCCATTGGATTCCCGAGAATTCATAGAAATCTTCAAATCGAATTTTGATATTCTGAACTTCTTCGCGATCATGCTACCCTTTCTTCGAACTCCAATATTGGCTGGAATCATGACTGTATTCCGATAAATATTTGAAATCATCTATTTTTATGAAAAATATCGGAACTGAAGCTCATTTTCAACCTACTGATGATTCAAATCATTGATTATTAAAGGAGCGTAGATATTCTTCTGGATTTAAAAAAGAAAAATTTCGAATTAAAAATAATGTTTTATGGACAATAAATTCTGTTTTCCAAGAGAAATAGCTTTGGGTTCGTGAATGTTAATATCAAATCTTGCAAGCTGAAAATTTCGTATTATTACTTGGAAAATATGAAAAAATACCTCGATATATCTTCTTACCTGATTCAATTATTCTATGGAGTTCCTCCACAGAATTTTCATAAGAACTTTCATATACTTAAAGAATTTGCGAACAAAACTCTGAGAGAATCTGAACGCAAAAGACAGTATATGATATTGAAATATAGCTGTTTTCTATATAAACATTTTATTCCTAACAGTTTTCTGCATAATCAAGCAATCCTTGAGCTATGAAAATTCATCAATTAAACATCTTGAAACATTCCAAAACAAAAAGAAAATGAGATTATTCATTTGCAGGTCATGATTCTTGTTTATTTGTATAATCTAAATATTTATTATTATTGTTAATATTATTTTTGCAAGATTGGTAAGCGTTCTTATACTTACTAGATAAATTTAATTTTCATTTTAATTATATCCTTTGATAACTTATACTAAATTAATCAATTTCAATTGTTAAATAAAGATTCTGTATATTTATTTGTTGCATAAGAATTAAGGATTCAAGATTCTTTTCCAAAAACTTCAATTTAAAAAAAGCGCCGAATGTATGCTTTTCATTTTTGGCTCAAAATGGTCCTGAAGTTGTCCAGATAACAAATTTATCCCAGAATTTAGGAAACCATTCCCAATTCAAAGTTTTTATCTAAAAAAATTTTAGGATTGGGAATTCTAAAATCGTGTGATTTAACAATTTTCTTGTTTGGAAAAAGTCGAATAAATGAATTGAAAGCGTTGAAAATTTATTAGTTTTTCTATGAAAATGTTTGAATGAGTACCATTCCAAATGCTGAACCTTTCAAATCATAAACCTGTAAATGAGTATTTCAATGTTTAATGTTTTTTCTGATTCATACTTCGTTCTGAAATATATTTCATCTGATTATGTATTTTGAGAAATCGCTCCTAGTTTTTTATAAACAAACTCAAAATCTTAGAAATCATGCAGAGAAAATCTGAGGATAATACAGGAGGCGGAGGAGATATGTTTTGGAAAAACGTCTCAATATTTTCTACAAGTCTATTTTATACAAAATTATCTTTGCTTCGGTTTTTATTAGAATGACAATGTTTATCCTTGGTATGCTGAATATCTCTTAATCTGGAATACTGAAAATTTCACTCTTGCAATTAGTGAAAGCTATTCCACTATCAAAATAGTGAAATCGTTTCCTTGCACCATTTTGATTAGTGACATTCACTATTGTCATAGTGAAACTAAAATGGAGGAAAACTATAACCCTAATTCCTTATTTTCGATCAGACAGATTTGAAATATACTTATAAGTTAATGATATAACTATCATACTTGATAGTAGCTTGTGTCATAAATTGAATAAAAAAATAATAATTTTTCAAAATAATATTTGTCTAAAATGCAGAAATTAATCGTTTTTTTTTTTTCGTGCATAATTATGTGAGAATATCTCTATTAAATATCAGAATGAACCGACCAATTAAATCACCCATTCTGAGAAGTAAGTAAAGATAATATATTCCTAAATTGCCATAATAGATGGTAAATTCATTTTCAATAATAACGCATCGACTCGTTTTGAAATATTTTTCTGTTCCCTTGAAGATGCGAAAATTACATAAATTTTCGAAGATTTATAGGGACGACCGAAATATCAAGAAAAATGAAATTCCCGACATTTTAAAATGCCAAATTTAAAAATTCCCGTATTATAAAATTCCTGAAATTATAAAATTGCCAACATTATTTCTTGAATTGAAAATTACAATTAGTGTACGAAAATTTTCCCTAAAAAATAAATTCAAACACGCGTGCTAATAAACTGCAAGATGCAACTCAGCACTGATTTATCTCTACGTTTCTTTTTAATTAAAAAAAAATATTAAAAATTCAAATTGTTAAACATTTTTCATAATTTTTCTGAATACTATGCATATTTTCAAACAAAACTTTTCTTCCAGAAATACATTTTCTTCAAGTATTGCTATTTTAAATTTAAAAAACAATTTTTAAAACTGTAAACATTCCCAAAAACAGGGTTTCTTTAATCAAGATATTTGATTCTTTTATTTTTAATAAATAAATGATATATAATGAAAGAAAATTTTTAATTGTTTCCTTTCGGGAATTTTATGATTCTGAAATTTCCTACTCCAAATATTTCATAATTCAACAATTTTCTGTCATGAATTTTATAATTCGGGATACTTATATTTCAGCAATTTTCTAACTTGGGGAAATTTATTATTTTATTTACAATTTATCGATGAATAAATGTTGAATATTTCAAAATATACCTGTAGTTGAATAACATGATATTTTTGATTGACTGAAAACTCCTTCTATTTTTTAACCTAATGCTCAGAATATATTAAAAACTGCCAATGACTAATTTTAAATTCTTCAGGCATTGCGATTTTTTATTTTCCTTTGAATCACACATTTTTTTTTCGATAATCGCTGAATTTGATTCTATTTTTCTTCAATAATATTATTTCTTTGTATTCATAAGACCGATAGACTCGTTATGACGTGGAGTGGTTCATTTTAAGTTATGAATAACAAAAAAATTGTGAGAAAGATTCGGAATGAGTTTCAATTAATAAATAGGATCGATTGATTGAAATAATATTGCATTGATTATTTTTATCAAGACCTGTGACTGTAGCTAATCCACTGTTTATATTAGCGAAATCCACTATTCTAATTAAATAAATCCGCCAAATCGAATTAGCGAAATCCACTATTCGAATTAGTGGTAACCACTTTCCGCATTAGTGGAATCTTCTTATTGAATAAGTGAAACCGTAAAATCACTCATTGAAATAGTGAAATTCACTATCTCAGATTTAGAAAGATATGAAAAGAAGGTTTAGAAGATGTATAAAATGCTCTAAGTTCTTGCAGTCTGCTTTCAATAAATCAAATTTAAGAAATAAATATAAAAAATATCAGAGTAATTGATTAAAGTAATTGTGTTTCTCGCACATAATCGATAATTTTTTCCCCCATTCTCACCACATTCATCAGGAAACTCTACGATGGCAAAAGGTCTTCGGAGGTGATTTTGTGTCTAGGGAACAAAAATGCAGAATTGATCGTCTGATGGCAGTTGCAAGCTATTTCCCGAATATGAGGCTGCAGGTGCAGATTGAAATAACGTTAACTTTGCACAATTTCCAAAATTTCTCGAATGGATTTCCCCTCTATTTACTTGATGCTATGAACCAATCATGCCTAACCAAAAAGTTTATAAAATGAGAATAATGGGCATTGAAAAGGTACATTCTCATAGCGCGCTATGCGCATGGCTTGCTTCGCTTGCAAGTTCGAGCACGCCTGGGGCGCACGTCATTCGGATCTCGCGCTTTGCGTTCGATGATTTATTTATCTCGCGCTCCGCGCTCGGCTACTTCCATGCTTGTTCTAGTTTACAGTGTAATTATTATTATTTATCAGCATTTGGAACTCGAAAGTTCATTGCCTCTTCTACCCGAGACCGCCACGCGTCTCTATCCT
>WSXT02097259.1:1360-11546 GCA_011762715.2 Neuroterus valhalla
ATTTCCTTTCAATAAAAAATTAGGCAACCCCAACTGATCCGCGTGTACCCTTCTGCGGTGTCGAGCTTTCCAGTTTCATAAGAACTCCCCTTTATAAAATGAAACTATTCCAAGTGCCCATTTCAATTTTTCTGCGGTATCGAACATAATTCCATCCTTTGTTTCCCTATGTTCCTCTGATCCTTGTTCTACCGGCAACTGTTTTCTTACCCCTGATGACATGTCCCCATTGCTCTCCCTTTTACCTGATCTTTTCTTGCCTCGTGTATCTTCCGTTCATATTCTTTTGGTGAACTCCCTTTTATGCTCTACCAGTCTTTCTTCTCTGCCCATATTTCACTCATCATTATTACGTCTCACTGTTTTACTTTCCCCCAGAAACCTTTATCTTGGTTTTTTTTCCTGACACGTTCAAGGACGCCACTTTCATGTCTCTACCTTCTCCTCCCGTTCCTCTCGTCATTGTCTTCATTTGTTTACGACTTCCATAGACCTCGAAGAATTCCCTTCCTTATTTCTATATTCTTTTTTCTTCTCCTAACTTTCACGAGTTCTCACTTCTCCTAATCCTTGTCTCAGATACTCACTTCTCCGTTAACCCAAGTCCCATCTCTTACTACTATTACTACTACTACTATTACGGGAACTGGCTCTCTCAGACTAAGAAACATGTTCCTTGAATAGAAAGTACCCCCCCCCCCCTCCCCTCCCAACCCGCAGGGTCTGCTCGGTTCCTGGTTTCAGCGGAACTTTCGACCCTTTATCTGAAGATTCAGCTTGCTTTAACTTGTTTCTATTTTAATTTTGACTTGTTTCGACCATGGAGAATCACATCCTATTTTTAATCATTTACTTATACCGTAGGGTCAGATTCATATCGCTCATAGAGAAGCGTAAGGTCGAGTGAGAAGCGATAATAAAGACAAGAGCATCCCTTCCGAACTTCATGGTCAGTTCTACATGAAATTTTCCTTACTGTAGAAATTTAAAAAATGTTGGTTTTATGTAATTGTAATCATTCTTTTGTATAGCTTGGAGAACTATTCCTGTATCTATAGGACTAGATGGTTTTTCTTGTAGCAGCAGGAGGTAGAATTCAGAAAGCTTTCCAACATCCGCATGCTCGTTGATACTTTCTATTATTACTATGCGTGCCATTTCTAAGATTGAACGATTTTCGAAATTTCCGGTCCCATCAAGAATTATTGATTATTCTTTGATATCCCTTCTACGTAAGGGAGGAACGGAAATTCCATGACCGGTTGATTGTTATTTGGTTCAGTCTCTGTTGGTTCGTCTATTAGCCGGAAATCTAAACAGGAGACTGAGGGTTCATTTTTGTTCCTCATAAAAACTTAATTGATTCGTGCGCATAATGTTTTTCTGATTACAAGTATATAAGATGCACATACAAAATTCTTGGCGGTTTTCTTGTGACCTAACATTGTCTGTTTTTAAATAAAGAAGGCCATATCTTTCAAGGTTGTAAAAATTGTAAGAATATTTTGCATAACCATTTAGTGCGCACAAATCATATCCCATTTATATGTTGACTTAAATGATAGTTTACCAGAAAAACAGCGTTAAAATTGAACACAATTTCTACAGTACGTTTTTTATCAGTTTACAAAGTATTTTTTGTATCATAGAACTTATATCTTACTGGAACGAAGCTAGTTTCTTCTGAAAATTCTCCAATTTAACTATCAGTTTAGTTTTAACATTATCCGAAGTAACTACAAACTCTTCTCATCTGTGTAAGAGTGTTAGAAAATTCGCATAGAATCGTAATAGCAGGGGCGTTAGAAGTTTCAGGATCAAGCACCTACGACCCCCGCTATCATGATTCGATATGCTGTTACCAACGCTCTTACATAGACAATGAGAGTTTGTATTGATTTCGAATTAGTATGATTAGAACGGTGTTCTACTGATTTTCTCGTAAAATATCAATTGAATCAACATATGTGTACGTCCATGTTAAAACAGCCCACTTTGTCGATTGTCAGAAACGGTCAACTTTAGACGGGATTCAGCATAAAGTTGATCCTTATTCACAAGCGACAAAAAGGGCTGTTTCAATATAGACTGTAATGTGGTGGAAATAAGATACCACGAGTTTCCTCGACCGGTCACGGCAGAATCCTCCAAAAGGGGGGAAAGGGAGAATTTGTGTCTGGTCTCGAGAGATGTCTGACAGAGAACTGAATCTTTCAAGCTCTTTTTACTAGCGCCAGGAATTTGTGTATGTTTAGGTGGGCTCGTTACAGAGAGGTCCTGCCATCTAATTCGCACGACGCCCCTTTGCTAGGGATTTCCGACTTACCCACCTCCAAGGGTAAAGTCACGTGCAGCTTCAACCGATTTGGGCGGGCTCACAACAGGATGTTTCACGGGTCCAGGACCGGCCTTAGGATCATTATGTCGTGACCGATCAGAGCATCAAAGTAAACGGTTTCTCTCGCTCCTGTCTGCCTTGGGGTATTTTAATAGTTCAAGATGGCGTTCAACTCTCGAGGTCCGAGACCGGATCCTTCAGGAGATCGGCAGGGCATCAGCGGTAAGCTCTCTTCACTTTCCTCGGTGCCTTTAGGGTTGGTTTTCCTAATTTTGAAAGAATAATCTTAGTCCGTTAGTCATGACATCCTTTGGGCTCTTTTTATGTTTGATGGATCCTAATCGTTCTTTTGAAACTGTTCGGCGCATTACTCGCCTTTAGTGTCGAAACTTTTAGATTTCGTTTTAAAGCTTTGTTATCAATAACACTATGTCCCTGCATACTCATTCGAAGTAATAGATAATTATTTGTAAACCTTGCTCAATTATTTCTAAAAAATGTACGGATTAAACTGCTAGTTGTGTTTAAAGATTAGAGTTTTTTTTCCTTTTGAAACAAGTTGAGTCAAAACCCACTCCAAAATCCCTGCTTTGCTTCCTGAATTTGCATGCAAAATTTCCAGGGTAATTCTTGAATGGAAAAACGAACAAATACAAAATCTCTTATGATTTTTATTTAAAACTAGTGTTAAACTATGTACGTCCTGCAGGCGGAATCAAGAAATGTTCAATTTTTAATCATATCATTATAATATAAAAATATATAGAAGCTAATTTATGAAACATAACAATACAACAGTAAATTAACATCCACAAGGGCCATGTATATATCTCAACTCTGAAAAAAATTTCTGAAGAAGAATGTCGATGAACGTTCGAAACGTTAAAAAAAAACTAAACTGCGAGTGCTCACTGTTAGTTTCTCTTATTAAACGACCAGTAATCAACAATTTTTGAATACATTAATTCAGAAACGATTGTTGAAGGATGATTCAAACATCTCCGAACGTTAATAGCAAAATTTCATTTTGAAACATCTAGAAACATTACATACAAATAAAAAAAACTTTTCCTAACTAGGTAGCAAAACTGAGCTGACAATCTGTTTCGGAAAGTCCCATGCAGGGTAGAAGGTCCAAAGCATGGAATACGCAACTTCCAAACTATATATTTAGAAACTAGTTCGTTATATGCGATTCTTATTTCAACACTAAAATTTTGCCTGAGTAACAACTGCTTGTCGGTCACTACTTTACCGCTTACCCTACTAATAATCACAAAGAACAACACATTTTATATCACGCAGTTTGCTCTTACCTTGTGGTTCTAGAACGTCCCTTGAACTGCCAGCTACGTACAATTGCACATAATTAGCTTCTCACAATGAATTTTAAGACTTTCTTCAACAAATTTCTTTACTTGAATCAAAGATTGATTTTAAGAGATACTTATGTCCTCTTACAAATTCATACTATATTATTATAAGAATTACAAAAAATGTAAAAAATTAATTTAAAATGATCTGTACGAAATATTCGAAAACATTTATACATTAAAATATTATTTTCCAAGGAATTTGGTTCCAAATGAGTAAGAGGAAGAATAATAAGGCCTAGGCTGTTAATTTGGATTAGAGCGATAGATTATGTCATTCTAGGTCCAATGGCAGTTACGCCAATTCAAATAATAATATTATCTGACGTATTTTCAATGGTTTTCTACGCGCTTTCTACATGCACACATTCGTTGTTTAAAAAAAAGATACTTCTATCACTCTATATGAACACATTCGTTATTTATAGAAAAGACACTTCTATCACTGCTTATTTTAGAACAACTTGGCTATCGAAATGTGGTCCGGAATATGGGAATTGCATATCAAGTATGAAGACATCAGTAAGCTCATCTGACAAGGATCACCATGATCTACCACCGCAAGCGCTGTCAACATTTCCGGCGATAGTTCTATGTCACTTTCGTATCGAATGATATTAATGATCAGATAAAGTTTCAAATAACTGTATGTGTTTAATATACGACCTGAACACCCTTAATAATACTCAGTTTCAAATAATTACCTTGAGGCGGATAGTATGTATGTTGCGCATGTGGTGCTTGATAATTTGTCTGCCCTAGTCCCTCCGTAATAGGAGGTCGTTGGCGAAGACTCGAGTATCGTTTTGGTCGATTTCCTGTTCCATCTTGAGGTGTCGAAGGCAGTTGCGGATGAACTAACTGTTGTTGTGTCGGTTGATGCTGCTGTTGATGAGATTGTTGCAATCGTGGTAAAACTGCAGTTGATCTTTGCTGACTGCTCGATTGTGTTTGAAAGTGTTCTGTAACGTCACCAAACATTAAGTTTTATACTTTTTCTCCCACTTAAGTGAAATCGATACATTCCGTGCGTGGGAAGCGAGACGAGACGGCTTATTTCTAACCAATGATAGGTGCATATGAGCAGTTGCCCACGCATGCAAAGTACTTCGTTGCTGAGTAACATGTTAGACCTAGAGAGTTTCTTTATATTTGTTGCTAAAAAAATCTTATTTTTCTGATTTATCGCTCTACCAGAATTGGTACCGAAGTGCATACTCGAAACCGATTTCCTGAATGGAGCAAACTAAAAATGTGCGAAAGTCAATTTCTGTAGACATGTATCTGTGAAAGAGCACTAATCAATACATACATATTAGCTAACCCATTGATTATTTAAAGAATAGAATACAATACTGTCTTGCTCCAGAACAAGCATTTTCTTTATGTTTGAATAAAGAGCTCAAAGTTACCTTGTTTTTAGATGAGAGGCATTCTCTGGAAAATGGGCCTACCCGAAAAAAATTGATAAAGGAACTAAGAGAGGAAATGTGTGAAAGACTTGATACTTCAAATAGGAAAAGGGATGAGACCAATGAAGAGGTTGAAAAATTACGAAAGAATTGGGAAGAATGGGAAGAAGAAAAAGAGAATTGTACGGAAAAAACTGGAAAATTTAGAGAATCATTCGAGAGAAAATGATGAAAATAGAAATCATAGCAAGAGAAGAAAGATTGAGTAAATTAGAAGCCAGGGCCGAGCAAAGTTCAACGGAGAAATGATTGAACTAGTGGAGGAATTCTGCTACTTAGGGTTTTGGTTTGAATCAGGGGGAGGTAACGAGCTGCGAGTAAGAAAAAGGATGGAAAGTGGGAGTAAAATAATGGGCCAAGTTTGGGGCATAGGCAAGAGAAGGTTTAAGGATGATTAGAGGATGAGAACATGGATGTTTGATGTGTCAGTGTGGGCAGTCGTGTCGTATGCAGTGGAAGTTTGGAGGTGGACGGAGCAAAAACTAGTGGGAAGTCTTCACGGAAGATTCTTGAGGTGGATGATAGGGATAAATTGTAGTTGTCCAGTATATATGCTGAGGAAAGGATTGGATGGAGAGAAAATGGTAGTTCGGCAAGTGAAGAAAGTATGGAAGTTTGGAGAGAAGCTGGAGAGGGGATAAGGAAGCAGAATCGCACAAGCATGCTGGAAGGGAATTAGGTCCAGAGAGAAGAGGCAATGCAGAAGCCTCAGAATGTGAAGGAGAAAGACAGCGAATGAGAAAAGAATGAAGTTTTCACGAAAAAAACGTAGAATGTCAGGAAATAGAACTGGAGATTATGAAACGACATGGAGAGGAAATATGGAGGGAAATCATGGGATCGCAATACAACAGGTGGTATAAGATGGTCAAATGGGTGGGGGAACCAGAATACCTGACAAAGTTTGAAAAGGAGAGTAAGTGGGATAGAGTGTTACGGTTTAGAATGGGAGAGGGAATGGAAGCATGTAGATACCGGAAGGCAGAAGTGTAAGTGATTATGTCAAAGGAATATTGGATGAAAGTGGTCAGGGAGTAGAATGGATGAGGAGACTGGAAGAACTGAGGGAAGAAAAAGCCGAAGGATTGTTCGAATGGAAGGACATTCGAGTAATAATGTAAAAAGTCGAAAAATCTATGAAATCAAGAGATGGTAAGAGGAAACGGAAGCCCTGGAAACTCAATCATGCGAACTTAGTATCTATGTAAATAATAGCAATTAGCCAAGAAATTAGTTTTAAGCGTTATACTCAAGTTAGAATAAGTAGTTTAAGACACTTATGTAACTTATTGTAAAGGGAACGGAGGCCCTCAATTCCGTGAAAGGGAAGAGAATAAATTACATTACATTACACATAAAAATTTCAAACAACGGATTCGACTACAAAATTTGGTACGAAACTGACATTCTTCATGATTTGAAGACATGTGCTCTTTTTTATTTTCAAGAAAAATTTTAAAAATTCGCTATTATGCTCCTTTCTACCCCAAACAGGGAATTATGAGTTCAGACTTAATTCAAGAGCTATGCAATGAAATTTGTGGCAACATACGGTGGCTCGCGCTTTTTCTCAAATAGTATTGCCTAACGTTCAAATTAAGGCCAAATCCCTAATTTCCTCTAAGGGATAAAACTAGAAAATAACTCAATATTTTTCAAGCAAGTCGGGCACGTATTTGAAACAAATAGTCCGAAAGAATAACTCATGAGTACCAGGACTAGATTCTAAGCATATTAATTTACATACCTTAATTTACACACACCCTTCTGGTAACATTATTCTTTAGATTAAATGCTTTTGAATCCAAAATATTTATTCCTGAAATTTGATAAATTTAAAAATTTTTTGAATTTTTCAATTTCGAACTCAAAGAATTCAAGACTATCAGTTCAGATTGTGAAAAATCTAGAGTCAAAGAAGTAACAAGAATAGGAAAAAAATACAAGTAATCGATGAGGAGGTAAAGTTGATTTTTTGGAATGTTGCAGGCATTAAAAACAAGGACAGTGATTTTTGGAACTTTGTAGAAAAATTCGATGTTGTAGGGCTGACGGAAACTTGGACTGAGGAAAAAGAATGGGAAGGTATAAAGTCAACTGCCGAGTAACTTTAGATGGGTGCTTCAAGGAGCCGCTAGGGAAAATGAAAAAGAGACAGCAAGTGGGGGAATCTTAACCGGGGTTAAAAACCAATTTGGAAGAAGGGGAAGGGCCAAAGGATGCAATAAGATGGGTACAAGAAAGGTTGGTTGAAATAACAGGGAAATGGCACAGAATTGTGACAATATACAACGGAAAAGGAATAAAAGAGATAAGAAAAGACATAGAGAAATTTATAAAAGAGGAGGAAGAAGAAATATTGATAATAGGGGGAGATTTTAATGCAAGAATAGGAAGAAAAGGTGATAGGTACCTGGATGGAGTAGAATGGGAAAGGAAATCGAAAGATAAGATAATAAATAAAGAGGGTATGCAACTAATAGATATGATAGAGGAAAGGAGGTGGTATGTACTCAATGGAAATAAGAAAGGGGACGATAAAGGGGAGTGCACATACGTAAGAAGCAACTCGTCCACTGTAATAGATTATTTGATCACTAATATAGAGGGATGGGAGAGGGTAAATTAAATTAAAATAGAAGCTAGAGTAGAATCAGATCATCATCCAATAGGATTGTACCTAAAAAGTAGAATGCGGAAGAATGTGAAGAGTTGAAGGTCAAGATTAAGAGCACCAGAATAACAAAGAAAATTAGGAATAGAACTGAAAATGATAAAAATTGGACGGAAATATGGTCGGATAAAGAAGGTAAAAAAAAGAAAAGAGAAGTTAGAAAAAAGTATAAAAATTGGAGAAAGAGAAAAGAAAAAGAGGAAAAGTACGTTGCAACCAGCAAGGAATATAGAGAATTATGTAAGCAAAAAGAAGAAAATAAGAAAAAGGAATTAGAAGAGGAAATCAGTGAAATCAAAACAGAAGGGGAGGCTTGGAAGTTTATCAATAAAATGAGGAAGAAAAAAGGTGGCATAGGTGATAAGATCAGCATTGGAGAATGGGAGGAGTATTTTGAAGAAATGTTCCAAGGGTCGAACGAAAAGAAATCGGATAATTGGCTGAGAAGCAAAATAGAAAAAGACGAGAAGGAATTAGAGGATGAAGAGATAGAAGTCCAGATTAAAAGATTGAAAAAAGGTAAAGCAGGAGGCAGCGATGGGCTAGGCAATGAAACATGGATTTATAGTAGCGGAGAAACAAGAAGAAGATTGGAAGAAATAGTGAAGAGAGTATGGAACGGTGAGGGATTTCCAGAGGAATGGAAGGAGGGTTTGATAACGCTAATACATAAGGAAGCAGAAAAAGCAAAAGTAGAAAATTATCAAGGAATAATTCTATTAAATACAGCGTACAAAATATATGCAATGGTTCTAACAGAGAGGTTAAAGGAAGAGGTCAAGGCAAAAGGGATACTACCGGAAAGTTAGGCAGGTTTTAGAAAGGGTAGAAGCACGACAGGCAACATTTACATTTTGCAGCACGTTGTAGAGAAGGAGTTAGGGGAAAATGGAGGAAAAAAATGTGTGCTTTCTTTGTCGATTTGAAGGCGGCATTTCCATTAGTAGATAGGAAAAAAAATTTGGAAAGCAATGGAGAAAAGAGGAAAAGGGATTGGGCTGATAGAAAGAGTAAGAGAGATTTATCAAGAAACGAAAGATAGGGTAAAAGTTGGTGCTAAAATATCATCAGAACTCTGGACAGTGTGGTTTAAGGCAGGGTTGCCCACTGAGCCCATTGTTTTTTGCTGTGTTTATAGCAGACATGGAGGAATTATTCAAAAGAGGATTAGGGGAAGTGCTAGTGATGAAAGGGGATAAATTCTGGTCGTTGGCATACGCAGACGATATTGTGTTGGTAGCCAAAGAGGAGGAAGTTTTGGGAAATATGATGAGAAGATTGCAAAACTACTTATAAGAGAAGAAATTGACGTTGAATGTAGGCGAGTCTAAAGTATTAGTTTTTGGAAGGGGTCGAAGGAAAAGAGAATGGGAATGGAGAAGGGAAAAGATTGAAGAAGTTAAGGAATTTACTTATCTCGGCTTTCTACTCAAGAGGAATAGGAACATTAAAGATCACGTTAAGGAAAGGCTGAAGAGATCATACATAGCAATGAAAAAGGTTTGGGGCACAGGGGAGAAATTATTTAAAGATGATTTTAAGAGGCCGAATTCATTTCCAGTCGAGCAGGCTGTGCAAGCCCAAGTCGCAGAATCGTTCCAAAATAAAATATGTTGTTTTTTAAAGGATTTTAGACGACACGTATTTTACCGATTTGGTAGAAAAATATTTTTGACAAACTTAAGAGCGTTTGAACTTTTGATGCTCGTGATGTCGTTTATTGGAAATTTATCGAAAAAAATATTCATAGTCTTCTAGTATTTGAACGAATGCAGATATTTGTCATTTCTTTTTGGATTCCTATTGATCTTACTATTCTGTTTCAGATTCCATGAGAAAATTTTGAGAACTCTGGAAATTGACAAAATGGCGGCGGTTTTCTTTAAAATATTCAAACTCAATTCTCTCAAAAACCTCAGCGTTTTTTTTTCTGTTGTTTTTTTTCAAGTTAGTACTAATACAGACAATATATTCCATATGAGTTTACCTTGTGCTCGCGTCTTGGAAGGGAGAAAGAATCTTTTTTCCTCCAAAAGAATAAAAATTCACGATTTCTGCAGAAACAAGAAGAGATTTAAAAAAAGGTTCAATAATTAAAGTTATTCCTCTAAAAAAGTCCTACAAAACGTCGTTATTGAAATATTCGCTGAAATAAATCAGGTGACCAAGAAAAGTAAAAATTAATATTTTCTTCTACTGTTTACATTTTTAGTGGAACATTGTTTAAAAAAATTGGTTTCTCCTGTAGATTTAAACCCTCCTTGATTATTCATGTCTGTGGAAAATTGCATTTATTCGCATTTCAGCGAATATTTCAATAACAACACAA
>WSXT02097270.1:0-11546 GCA_011762715.2 Neuroterus valhalla
CTGGACTAGAAATTCTGATAGGGGCCCCATCAGAACCCAATTTCAAATAGGAAAACATAGGGAAATTTCTGCACGGGATAAGCGGATTTTCGGGGTCGCTGACTTTGAATCTTCAAGGTTGTTACATATTTGCAGAAGACTTTTTTCAGACAGGTTTTCGAGGTCGCTGATTCTCAATATTTATATAAATTCGACTGAATGCTTAATTATTGGCTCACTTGTTCCAAATTTGTATACTTCTACATTCAATTTGAAGTCAAACACCTCTAAAACCTCCATTTTGAGTTCAATAAACATCGTGCGGAATTTTTAATTTTTAATACTTCTAGGGGTTTTCTGTGCTGTCCTTGCGCACAAAAAAGTTTGAGATTAATTTAGAGGTTCTGGAAGTCAAAGCCCGCACATCTGGTGCGTATATAAACAAAAGCTTATAGTTTAGGGAACAAAGTTTCACCATAAACATTTTGCATGTTTTAATATACTTTCAGTATCCATTATTATCTGAACATGGAAATTTTTTGTAATGGAATAATTAGCCAGAAACTCACATATTGCTCTATAATTATATTGTTTATGTACGCTTAAGTGTTTATAAATTATATGTATAAGCCAACCTTAAACTTCTAGGGCTCACCAGTAGAGAAAAATGATTTTTTTATGATGAAAATCAGGTTTGAACTTCTTTTGTTAGTCCACAAATCTTTTTCATAGATTTCAAGCGTGGGCTTCTTGCCTCTTAGGCGCCTTCTACCTAAATTTTAAATGAAAGAATCTTCCGATTATGTGCAAAAATCAGAGAGTTGTTGCTTCGAAGAGAGTTCTATAACTGCTGCGCTTGCGCGCTCCAAACAACATATGTCTTCTATACAGGAACAAAGTTACTCGATCGGAACTTTGGTTCCATTTCGTTATGCATAAAGATTAGAAGATTTTCGACCAAACTTTGATCTGCTTTCTCTAGATTTGCACAAAATAAGATCATATCTGGAATTTTGTTAATGATTAGATCAAAATTATTCTTGCTTTAACGGGTAATAACGGAAAAGAATAAAAGTTCTAGTCGGGTCTCTACCTTTACAAACGGTTCGCCTGCGTTTTTGTTTACAAAATTGGTTCCAGAATTTCCGGCACGGATAAGCGGGCAAGCGTCACTACCTTCGATAATGGTGGGGACAACTTCGCACTCAACATCTTTGCACGTGCTCATCTGTGCACGTAAATGGACAGACGCTTTTCTGTGCACGTGTACAATTGTCCAAGTGTCCAAGTGCAAACTGTCCAGATGCACAGTTGTCCAAGTTTCATTTTTAAACCCGGGAAAAGGGGCTTAGAAGACATTATGCACTAGGCGTGCACAGTTGGAAAGTTTTCTACATCCTCACTCCTCATGCAAGTAATACAAAAAAATTGACTTTTCAAGAACCAACGAAGAAGTCGCGATTGGAAAAAAATCAAACTTATTTCTCTTCTAATGAATGCTATCAGTGGAATATCCATGGAACTTGCTTTCTACGAATCTCTGCGATATCTCCAGACACTTCGATCATTTGTCCAGGTAGAAATAAAACCTCTATCAAAGTTGGTAGTGGCGATGCTCTTGTTCTTTTCTCGATCGCCTTTCGAATATGACTTTTGTGAGTGTGAAGTCAATCTGGCGACTCTTGAAAACAAATATCCAAGCTTGATCCATTTTGGAGAGTGAACTATCGTCCTGATATTTATCGCAGGATATATCCGAGAATTTTACAAATCATACGGATAAGTACAAAATGTCTTCTCGTCCTCAGCGGAGCTCAACGATTGTCGATGGCTTTGCGGCGATTACGGGCAACGGTAAATAACAGTCTGCCACGGGAATTGTGTGGAATGTAGAACAAGAAGGTCGGGCAGAAGCTGGAAACGAAAAGGACATATCCGTGAGAGATCGAGGAAGGCGAAAGAGTAAATGAGATAAAGAATCCAGGAGAGGTAGAGAATAAGGAAAAAGATAAATCAGGAATCTATATACAGCGTGAAACTCAAAGCCGGATTTAGGTCTCAAGCCGCGCTAGGCCACCCTGAAATTTGTAGTCCTTTTTTAATTGGTATTGCTTGCTTTTCCGATTGCAGAGTGAACAATCAAACAAGAGACAATTAGAGGTGATCATTTATATACATGTGCTGTGATGAGACAATAAGTTCACAATTACAGTATGTCAGGAACACGGAATTGAACTCAATTCGAAAATCGCCCAAGTATAAAAGCAAAGAACTCCGTCAGCCTGGGTTCGTCATAAACTTGAGTTTCAGAATTTATCGCAAAATTTCCTGTAGCAGACACTTCCGATGAACTTGCTCTGCAGTTTCCAGCAGCTGCAGATGCCCTCGGGATTTGTTGATCGACCAACAACTTGGTCGGGTGAAATTTTCTTCACTCCAGATGAAAAGTGGAATGGTGTAGAGGAGCCTGAAGGTACCCATACTCCATAGGCTATAGGTAGAGGACAACGGTTTGTGGACGACGAAGCGAAGGAGCCTCGAGGATACAAGAGAGGATGGACTTCCTCAAGGAAAATTTAATAGAGGGTATCCCGTTACCAGTTACCAGCCAATGAAGGTGTCGAGGGTGACGGTAGATCGAATGAGATGACTATGGGTATGGGTGAGGATGAGGGAAGTTGATATCATTTCGGTAGAAGCTGGGACTACTTGAGGCCTTAGAGGTGAACATAACCCGTCATGTCACCCTACATTCCCATATGTTGCTTGAAGGTACTCCTATACATGTGCGTTATCCCAACATACATCATAAACACGCGAATAGAGCTTGTGTTTCATCATCACACTTTCAAAGCTTCCGCCCTGCCCTTGCCTGTCCTGGCCCACTGCAAGTGTTTACACTCGTACACATACTAACCTCATTTTTCGAGCCAACTGAGTGCAAAGATAATTAGTATCCGTGTCGCGAGTAGTCTTATCGACCTACTGGGTCGTGAGATGTAAACAGGTTATTGTATGAGACAAGAGAAATCTACGTCATTTCCCAATTTTATAATATAAGTTCACTCAAACTTGAAAGAGAATAATTCCAATTATTCGTAGAAAATCATCTAAATTATGTAGGGGAATAGCAAATTAGAAAATTTATTAGTTTTTTTTTGTAATGCAGTACGTTGGAATATATCAAATGTCGCATCCATTTATTCCAAGATCAGAGATTCCAATAATTTCAGTTCTTGTCGATACCGAATACTAGACTGGTAATCAATAAGACACTGTCGTCTAGGAAATAATGCCACGAAAATTTTGAAAAAGGGATGAACTTTTTTGGAAATTTTTATCTATTTTATCTATTATCTAAAATTGAATAATCTATTCACCGGTAGAAGTTTATTTGAGCTATTCAAATATTATCTAGTGTGTTGGCGGGGTTTGAAGTAGGATCGTTCTCATTCATATCTCGTATAAGTTTTTTAGGATTTCGTTATCCCCATCTCCTAATTTCGTTCGAATTCCCCAAAAAATTAAATCCTCCAAATTTGAGTCATAACAAATGATATTTAGGGGTGACGCAAAGAACATGAATTTTCCAGTAATAACAGTATGTTACAAACAATTTCATATTTTAGTATATTCTTCAGAATTTGTCAGAAAAAATAGATTCGATTTTAAGGATAAGTGACTTCAAGTCACTCTTTTAGACCCCTTCTAGAAAACCCTTAAGTGGCAAGTTTTAATTTTACATAATATCTCGGTTTGTCAATGCTTCTGCAACCTCTTTTTCATTTACAAATATTCATTAGTCTTTTATTTGAGAATGCCTAGTCATTTTTCAAATAATTGTCAATTGTTTAAATGATTTCAGTTTGTTTAAATAATAATTTGTCTGACAAGTCGCGGGATAAACGTGTTCCGCAAACGTTATGCGTTGTCCTATCGAAGATAAATATATTATTAGTTTTTCTGAAAAATTTTACAATCATTTTAAATATGAATGTTTGTTGAAGTTTATGGTTTACCTAAGAAAGCATGAGAATCATGTTATATCACCTTCGACGGATTTCAATATTTTGCTGCACCAATTCTTTCCTTTGAGTATACTCGTTAATGTTTGAAATTTTTTTTCAATTGCATGTTTTATAAATATTCTATTTTTGGTCGAGAAAATTATAATTCTTTGTCATAATTCGGAAAATCGCGATATTTTTAGTTATCACTACTTTTTCTAAGAAAACTCTTTAAGGTTTAACTAATTTCGGTTTCTTTAAACTTTTTCAGGTATTCTAAGAAAATAAATTAGTACTTGGTAGTTCTTATTCAGAAAATATACGTCTTGAATAAACAATTAGAAATTAGTTAACAAATGACTCCAAAAAGCCTTTAGAGAACGTTAATGATCCACAATATTAGGTAATTCCAAATTTGTGAATTACAATATATTATTTGGGGATCTATTAGAGTGGCTTGAGGAGATTCAACCAGTAAACTCAATATTGTTTCTTATTATTTGATGAATAGTTCTGCTCAATATACTGAAACACGAAATCATTCCTGACTTATAATTGCATTTGAATAAAAGATTTTTTTTTAAAGTGACTTCTTTCCGTGTTCAATGTATAGGAAAATTTATAGTTTTTGCGCAACTTCTAGATTTTAACCGATTGGACTGGAATTTAGTTAGGGAGATTTTTTGAGCACTTGAATGGAACTGGGGGATGAAATTTGAAAACAGAAAATTTACAAGCTAGAAGTAGGAGCTATCATAGATCATCAAATCGAATACTATAAAAGTCTTTGCATTGCAAAGTATAATACCTGGAAAAACCTAGAGATACTTATAAAAAATCTTGAGGACTTTTTTCAGGATTTGAATAGACACCGTGATAGAACGAATTAAATCGAACATTCATGCAGCTGGCATAACATTTTCCCATCATCTACGACGCACAATAATTTCAGATGGAATTTTCAGAATTGCATAAAATTTGATATTTTACCATTTGTTCCTAAATGCGGATGGTTAACATACTTGCAAAGGCTTTTATATAATGGAAGATCTATTGCAGGTGAGAAAATTGCAGGAATTTTTGGATTGAGAAGCAGCTGAAAATTTTTATATAAAATCATATTTTTCACATGAGATGACTGACAAGTATCTTTTACTTAGTGCATCATGACATCCACTAATTGTAAAATTTTTGGAATTGTAGCACATCGAAGTATGTAACGATAGAAATTTAATGCCGTTTTTTGAGAGAAAGTCAAACTTGCTTCGTGCTTGTAGTAGAATGTTGAGTATTCTTTGTGCCATGATTGCTCTTACTAGACTGCTTCGAGATTTCCTGCGAACTTCTACCCGTACTAAATTGAGGAGATTTAGTTTTTAGTACTTCATCTTGTTCCTTGTATTTGCAAGTCCAAGTTCTCTTCACCATCGTTTATGGGTAAAGTGGTTCTCTGAGTGAAAGATTTGAATTTCAAGACCATTGTATAAATACTGAAAAGATTTTGAAGTACCTATTTAATTTGGTGGAATTCGATAACTTATCCTTATTGCCTTGTTCGTTCCTTTCTCAATTTGTTGCGAAAAATGGATTTCTCAATAATATGAAGCAATAAATGATGATCACAGTGGGACTGAACTCATTTTAATTAAAAGTTGATTCCATATGAGATTTTCTGGAAAAAGTTTCTTGGCTTTCCATAAACTTTTGGGATGAAATAAAAAATTACCACATCAAATCTTTTCGAATGAAGTAAGCCATGAAAAAACGTATAATAGGGAGCACTATTTAGAAATTTTTCTTCAAGAAAATGGGACCTTTTAATATACCTTCCAATTTCTTTTTTTCTCATTTCGAAGAAAGTGCATCGCTCAAAATTACCTAAAGTTTGGATTTCAAGTATCAGCAATCATAAGCACGCCTGAACATGACATCTCACGATTTCTAGAAAAAACACAAATTATTGTACCGTGGGAATCGCTGGCTAAGCAAGTACAGATTTTAATGACTTATATAACAATTTCGAAAAATGACAGTGTTCATGTGTCCGTTCGTTTCAACTTTGTTCAAATCAATCACTGCCAAGCAGATCCTTCATTTTGTCACTGTGGAATGGAAAAAGAAATTAAAGTAATAAAAATCAATCTACGTGTAAGATCGATAAATCCGGTTGAACCGCTATTCGCTTGATACACTCTTTACTTGATAGACTCATTTATCCTCTACTGACAATAAAACTCAAATAAATTCCAGTTGCCCGGAGCTCGGGGCTAAATATATTTCCTGGCAGTACGTATCCCTCCGGGACCGTCCGGTCCTGTAGGATGCGACTCGCTGCTGTATGTGGGATTACGCGCTGGAAACTCGGGATTTCGCGAAATGAAACGCGGGGTTGCAAATACCATGTGTGTCAATGTGCTCGTATAGATACACATGTTTGTGTTTGCGTAGCACGTACCTAAATGTACTCCAGTCCTCTATATTGCAGCTCTCTTCATTCCTTTTTACTATTCGAAGTTAGTTTGAAACAGGTTTCGAGTGCCAAATCCTCGAGTCTGACCTATCGTTTCAACCAAGAGGACGATGATCTAGTAATGGGGAGACATTTTCAAATCCCATCAAACTGATTCTCTTTATCTCTTTCATTGTACCACGATTCAAATTACCTTCTTTTTATGAAGGAAAATCTTTATCAAGATCTTTTATTTGTTGACTATAACTTTCCGGAGTATAGAAGATGGGGGTTTTTTTAACGCATCTAAAAGAAAAATTCAATTTTCGAAGGGGAAATATACAACTGTAAACAATGGGAATTTTAGTGTCATTGAATTACTGCAACTGCGTCAAGTTAATTGCTAGGTCGGATGATTTGGTGCGCCACTATTATTATTTTTAATATTGCAATAATGTCTCTATAATTTGAATCATATATATATATATACATTCAAATCACATATTACAATTGTAATCATCCACTGTATTTTGTGTCTATTGAGAAGTAACAAATTGTGGTTATAGACAACTGAATTATAACGTAACCTCACATGCGATGAATTTCTGTTTTTTACTGTTTTTCTTTAAAAATTGCGTGCGATTACCATAGAATATTTCTGTTGATAAAGAAAGGTAACGAAAAAAAGAGAAAAGATAAGAGAGAAAGGAACCTCTGAATCCCATTATTTCTCTTTTTTACATTTTTCGCCTTTTTTTCTCTAAGAAAAAACACAAAACGAAAATTTTCGACAACTACCAACGTTTCGGTGTTCAACCAACACCCTTATCAACGTAAAAAAACCCGGTCTTTAGTGAGAATTCAGGTAGAGAGTAGCCTGAGTTTCTCTTGCCTTTTGACCTGCTGGGAGGTTTTTCCTTGATAAGGGTGTCGGGTAAAGACCAAAACGTTGGTAGATATTTCGAACATTTTTGTTTTTGTGTTTTTTTTTGAGAAGAGAAAAAGACGAAAGATAGAAAAAAGAGAAAGAAGAGGATTTTAAGGCTGCTTTCTCTTTTACCTTTCCTCTTCAATCGTTCACTTTTTCCTTATTATTAGGTATATTCGCAGATGTTTTGTCCAAATTCGGTCATTGGATTCTTGAATTTTTATTTAATTGACAGGATTCAAAGATACTTTTCCTAATTTTGACCCTGAAATTGAGGAATTCGAAAAATGTTCGATTTTTCTGTGAGCCTAACTTTACATGTTTTTTGTAAAGTTGAAAATTTACCCACTTCTTCCGTAACAGGACTTATTTCTAAATATCGGCAAACTTTCATTATAATTTTTTTCTAAACAAAACTGGAAAAATAGGTGCAGTAGGTAGTTCAATGGAAAAGAAACGTAAACTCAGAACTTCCAGTAGTAGACATAAAAATCACATAAGCTTTAACTAAGAAGTCAGTAGTAAAGTTTATGTTCAGTCAGACTGAATGTGCAGCACGGTTCGGTTAAAATGACAACCTGAAGTGGTGAAAACCAAGAATATCATTCCTGATTTTGTATCTGAGATATCTTGAAACTATTTTTAACAGATTACAATTCCAATCCCCTCGTCTCCTCAAAAAGAAATTTCAATTAGAAAAATGCGAAATTACCAACTTTTTTGAAAACACAGCAAGTGTTTGAAAAAAAACTCGACTCATTCTGAATTTTACTTGTTTCGTCTTTTTTAACCTAATTTCTTGATTTTGAGAAGTAAACCTTTCAAAAAAATTTTACATCCCAAGCAAATTTATAAAAGATTATTTGTGATTTCAATAATAATAGGATATTGTTGTTTCTCCAACAAACTTCGTTTTCCCATAAGTTTTGCTAATTTCTGATTCTCGATTCAAATTGTAGTTTTGTACGCGATCGAAACCCAAAACAACTTATTTCATCATAATGGATCATCGTGAAAGCATCAAATCTATTATTACAAGTTTTGATGAGAATTTATCTTTTTTAGTTGAAAATGAAACTATTAGGTTAAAAATAAAAGTTTTTGTTGTAATCCATGTTGTTGGTAGAGAAATGGATTTATTTTGGTAGCACAATCAACTATTCGACTGAAAATTTGAATTTTCATCGAAAATTCCGAAGTTTCGTTGAAAATAAACTTTTTGGTTTAGAAATTATATTTTTGGGGTGAAAATACAACTACAAGTACTACCTTCGTGGTAAAAATTAATTGTTTGGTTTTAAATTTAGCTGTTTGGTGGAACATTCATCTCCACTAGTTGAAAATTCAACTTATTTGTCGAAAATATTTTTTTTTTGTGGAAAATTTGACTATCTTATTGAGAACCGTTTTTCATTTGGTTGGAAAAGAATTTTCCCATCTGAAATTTTGAAGGTATTTCGGGTCGAAATTGTATTCTTCATGTAATGAAAATTCAAGTATTTTGTTGAAAAGTTGTCTTTTCAAATATAGTTTTCAGCACGACATTCTCATAAAGGGATAGATTTCAGAATCCGTTTGGAGGAATTTTTCCTTCCTTTTTTTTCTACCATGATTCAAATTAACAACATCTTATGGAGAAAAATCGTTATCAATTTATTTTGATCAAATTTCTTTTCAACTAGAAGTATCGGAAACGAAAAGATTCGTTCCTAAGTATCTGCATATTATTTCAGTATCAATTTTAATTATATAAAAACTGAATATTTAACCACAGGCAGTTGAATAAGAGAAAAATGGAAACTTGTAACATTTATTGACTCTTTCCCATGTATCGTTTCGGTTTCGAAAAAGGAAGAAAGTTTCTGTTATTGGATATTACATTTGATATTTAATATAATAACTCGTGTATATAGACTTGCCTTCGGAATTGAATTTCATATAAATTGCCGTGGCAGAGAACGGTACCATTGTATGAATAGAAATACGATTCTCGGTTTATAAAATCAAGAGAAATATTACCGTTACTAATTGTAAGTTATTCTGAATGAAATCTGTAGGTTAACATTGGAAGAGAAGTTGAGAGCAAATGTTGCAATTCTTATGAGTTTCGTAGGAAATCAAATTAAATAGGCATTCAAACTCTAACCCGTATAGAAAAAAATTACATGAAAATTTAAACGACTTTTGTTTATCAAACAATTGTAGTATGAATCCCAAGCGACATTTAGAATAAATCTTCATGATTTGATAATTTGCAATGAGACCAAAATTGAATTTTACGAACTAGAGACTCATGGATCAAATTATTATTTAAAATAGTTTACAGTTGATGAGAGGTAAGAACAAAGAAGATCTTGCGGAAGGGGTCTAAGTGAAATAAATGTTGAAACAGGAAATAAGATGAAGGGGTTGTAAAAATGTGGGTTAGAGTGTAGGCCAAGTTTTTCAATAAGGAGGTGTGTTTATAATAAACAGGGGGATGTAAAAGCTATAGTTACAGGTTTCAGTAAACGCAGTTTGAGTGAGTCTACAAAAGGAATACATTAGAAAGTACTTAGTGGAAAACGTAAACAGGTATTACCTTGTACAGTTCTATTTTGTATTCAGTTTTGGAGCGTTAGTGTTCACGAGAACTACTTTAGTGAAAGTGAAAAAATCACGAAGAAATTTATAAAAAACACGATAAAAGACAACAAAAATGACGTCATAAAGCCTTCTTGATGGGATTTACAGATTCCGAGGAGCACACTCGGAATACAAGAGATCCAATTTAAAACTGAACGTGAGAAGCGGTAATAAAGCGCTTTATTAACTTGATTACAACTACTGGGGATTTGAGAATTTGATGGAATTGGCTCGACTGTCGTCGAGTAACGGGAAAATGTGATTCGCCGTCGTATGATTCATAATGAAAGAAAATGCGCTTCCCTTCGTACTAAGATAGATTTTATGAAAACTTCAGCTGGCTTCTGTTACAAATGCTTTTCCATCTCTTCACTTTCGATTCGTTTTTTTTTTTAGATTTCCTTTGTATGTTAAAATCTGATTTAGTTTTATACTATTTGCTTCTTCTCATCTTTGAGCCTCTTAAAATGAAATTTCTTCTCTCTTGGAACAACCTCCTAATTTATCCTTATTGCAACAATGAACAATTCCATCTTGTTAATCATCGTTCTGTAGCTCAGTTGGTAGAGCACTCGTCTGGATAACGAGAGGTCCTGGGTTCAGAACCCACCGGAGCGGGGAAGTCGGTCCTTTCTTCACAGAAAGTTGTATTTAATTTCTTGATTAAATAAATTTCCATATTGTCCTAATGACGTAAAAATGTGTTTCAAGGATTTGATTAGTTAAATCGGTCGGTGCACTAGATTTCTTGGTTCGCGTATGGTAAACAGAGTCTTCTGTTATCGTTGATCAGGCTAACTAAAATGAGAATCTTAGAATAGAATTCTTTATTTCAAAAATTATCAAAAGTTTCTACGAATTTTAATTGGTTGATAAAAGTATCATTAATTGTTGGGAAATTAGTCCTTGAAAAGTCGTCGAATTTGGAAACAAGCCTCTTGTATCAACCCTGGGTTCATCTCAATTTACGTAACCAAAAATGATGAATAACCTAGTCAGTGTCAGTGTGGAATGCATTATTATTTCTTGCTTTCGGAAAAAAATAGAAATCCTTGAAAGAAAAAGTGGCCAGCTTGCCCATTTAATGATGTTCCCACGTAAAGGATGCGCCTCCTGGCTCTGGTTTGTCCCTTTGCCTTTAAATGTTGACCGTGTAAGAGAAACAAGATATAGCGAAAAGTAACGACCCGGAAAATTTACCTAGACGTTGCTGTCGCCTCGTGGCTCTTGCACGTGCACGAATCACTCACTGGAACGGTAATTCACAAATGAAAACTGAATTTGTGTGTCGGATGAATTTCATGCCACTGTTAATTCTGTTCTGCATGGTAAAAACTATTTTTGCTCGATTTATTAAATCCGTGTTCAACTGAAGGATCTCTAAATATTTTCTTTACATCTGCAATATCTTTATTTTGTATATTTAATAATAATTATAGGAAATTTGGAAAAATTAATAAGTTCCCTATCAATTTTCTTACTGTATGTATGTATTTAATCTCTTCCCATTTACGGGTTTGAGGGCCTCCGTTCCCTTTACAATAGGTTACATAACTGC
>WSXT02097281.1:0-11546 GCA_011762715.2 Neuroterus valhalla
GTGAAGTCTCTTTTGTTAAAGCTTCTCCGGCTTTAACGAATACATTCTCATCGCGTGTCTCGTGCTGCGCACTCGATAGCACATCTAAACATATTTTCCTGGTAAAGAACTTGCGTCTATTCGATTTTTCCTAAGCTTCTGTCAATTGTCCAAAATCCATTTTTTTCATTTTTTATATGTTTTTTTATAAATGGAGCAGAAACTACTTGTCCTACCAGAAAGTTAATTCTACCAAATTTGTAAATCTTTTTTTGGTGCAAAATTTTTGTTCATTTACATTTTCTCGTGCCTTAAATAGTTTGACCAAAAAATGATTGTTTCTATTTTTCACTATTTTTTGTTTGACCAAAATTTGAATTCTCGATTTTTTGAGAAAACTCGAAATTTGCAAAATCATACTGGAGGCCTATTTTCAAATTTTGAAAATGTCAAAACTCTAAAAATATTGTTTTTATCAAAAAAAATTTTGAGGATAAATTGTTTCACTTTTTACCTACTACAAGAAACCGTACTTATAATTTTTGATCCTTGGAAAAAAAGTAAAAAAAAATTTTCAAAATGCTCCCCCTCTTTTATTTTTGATCCAAAACAGCTGGGTAACAAACTTGACTTGTATTTTTGGACCTTCAAAATGATAGCCAAAGGACGATCGAATATGATCATTCTTTCGAAAGACATCAAGTTCACAGATTATTTACCATTTTTTTTGTGCGATCAAAATTGGAATTTTCGATTTTTTGAGAAAATTCAAAAAGTCGTATTCACCATCTTGTAGAGCTCTCATGAAGAAACATTTTTTCTCTCTGACTTCCTTTTCAATCTTGCGTAATTTGGCTAATAATTCTCATTTTCGTTCATATTTTCGATTTTGAAAATGCCCAACTCTGACAATTTTGTTTTAATCAAAAAATATCATATGGATGAATTGTTTCATTTTTACCCTCTACAAGTAACCGTACTTAAAATTTTTAAGTCTTGGAAAAAAAAATCCAAAAAAATTTCCAAAATGCTCCCCCTCTACTATTTTTGATCCAAAACAGATGGTTAACGAACTTGATATGTATTTTTGGTTCTTTAAAATGAGTGCCAAAGCACGATCGGATATGATCATTCTTTCGGAATTTATTGAGTTCACAGATTATTTTTCATTTTTTTTGTGCGATCAAAATGGGAATTTTCGATTTTTTTAGAAAATCCAAAAGGTTGTATTCACCATCTTGTAGAGCTCTCATGAAGAAACATTTTTTTCCTCTGACTCTCTTTTCAATCTTGCGTAATTTGGCTGAAAATTCTCATTTTCGTTTATATTTTCGAATTTTGAAAATGCCACAACTCTGACAATTTTGATTTTATCAAAAAATATCATAAAGATAAATTGTTTCATTTTTTACCTCCTACAAGAAAGCGTACTTAAAATTTCTGAGTCTTGGAAAAGAAAGTCCAAAAAAATTTCAAAATGCTCCCCCTCTTTCATTTTTTATCCAAAATAGCTGGGTAACGAACTTAACCTGTCTTTTTGGTCCCTTAAAATAAGTGTCAAAGGGTAATCCAATCCGAGTAGTCTTTCAAAAGTTATGGAGTATACAGACACCAACGACGACGACGACGACAACAGACAGACAGACACCAACGTAAAAACTACTTTTCGAAATCAGGAGGTCTCAAAACGTGAGAGTTTCATAAATTGCGCGAAAGTCAATTTTCACATAAAACCAATACCTTCTCATTATGATGGGAATGTAAAAAAGTATAGGAAGTGAGAATCGAGCGTGCAACCTTGCGTCTACTAGCCAAGCGCTCTACCAGGTGAGCCAAGCGGCTGTTGAACATAGTGCTACACCAGCGACATGACCATCCGCACAAAATTCTTCAAATGCATTTTTCTCGAAAATGGCTGAAAATTGCGCCTTTTTGATTTTTCTCAGAAAACCTTTCGTAGGTGTCTTATCACTGAGAAGAATATCGATCAAAACAAAAATTAGCTGCCCTGAAGGTACCCTTGTTAGAGGCACATACAGGGAAAATACGGAAGAAAATGGGGACCTTCTTGAAAATGAGGGATAAAACAAGAATCTTAGAAAAAATTAAAAGAAAGAATCAAATAGGAGAAAGGATCTAAAGTGTGCATATCGAAAGTGATTCTTGAAGCTGTAATTGAACCGATCTCTTTTTTATCGGAATTCGCAAATTTTGTGACAATCCATCATCAGTAAACGTCCTACACGTTATCGAAGTTTATTATCGACCTGTGACGAAGCGCGCGAAGGTTTTCGCGCCCGCTTGTTAATCCCCGGGATGAGTCCACAACTTTCAATGCATGTTTTGGGCGGGAAAATTAGTTTTATCGTCCATTCAGAGAATAAAATGAAATGTTTAAAAAGTTTATTTTTTACGATTGCAGATTCATTACGTAAATGTATCAAACTCGTTGAACAGTCTAAGAATTGGCTCAATTTGGGAAAAATTTCTAATGTTTCTATTTTGATGTATGATTCTACAAAACTTGAAAATTTTGGATTCGAAATTCAAAATATAGCAATAATGTACACAGGAAGCTGTGTGAATTTATGATAAGATTGTGCGCGTAAAACACCTGCGTCTGAAAAGAAAAATTCAGCAACGATGGAAACACCTGCTTGTGGAAGTATGCTAGTTTGGAGTGAAACTTGTAGATGAAAGAATAAGAGAAGGAGAGGAAAAATTATACCGTGGACAGTAGTGAAAGTTTAAGAAGTGAAATAATTCAGCAGAGTAGTGTAAACTTTAGATTATTCGTTGTTGCTGAAATTTCACTTCAGACTCGCATGGTTTCTACACGCACATTTTTTTTTACTCCATTTAGACTAGATCATAAATTTCTGATCCAAAAAATTGAATACAAATTTCTGTGAAAAACGACCGCTCTTCAATTTCACTTGGAGAGCACTCGCCCGGCTTACGTAAGGACCTGGGTTCGGATCCCAGCGGAGTTGAAAGGCGATCCTTTTTTTACAGAAATTATTTAACTTCAGAATTAGAGATTATCAATAACGAAAGATTTATAATGCGTATTTACTTGTCTCCTAAGTAGATGGAAATATTGAGCCGGGGTCGATGGATTGGCGACCTGGAGATTGACGTCTTCACCGTCAGGTTTATTTTCCATGCTATCCGTCATCTGCAGGAACCTTTCTATTCGACAGGAACTGTGTTCAGGACCAGCGCCCTCATATCCATGGGGCAAAATCATTGTTAATCCGCTGCTCAACATCCATTTGGCTTCTCCACTTGATACGAAGGTGTCGATGATGATTTGAGCTCCATTGAAAAAGTCACCGAACTGAGCCTCCCAAATCGCTAGAGTCGATGGGGACGTAATACTGACTCCATATTCGAATCCCAAAACTGCCTCTTCGGATAAAATACTGTTTGCCAGTTCTATTTTCCCTTTCTGGCCCTCCACCATCGAATTTAGAGGGATGTGGATGCCTGCATTCCGACAATGTATCAATTAAATAATTTATTTATGGTTGAGGGAGGACTATTATCTTTAGGAGGGGGGGGGGGGGCACAACTCTTTTTGTTCGTGCATAGGAAGCGTGCGTAAAATGACTTTCTTCTGACCTGGGACGAAGCGCGCAAAGAAGCTTATTGCGCTCGCGTGTTAAGCCCCAGGTTGAGCGCCAAGCTTTAAATGCATGTGATGGACGAAAAAATTAGTTTCATCGTCTAGTCAGAGGATGAAAGAAAATTCAGAAAAATTATTATTTCCGGTTACAGAATAATTACGTAAATATATCAAACTCATTAAACAGTCTAAAAAAGTGTTGAATTTATAAATACTTTTAATATCCCCTATTCTAAAGCATAATTCTACAAAACGTATACATTTTTATTCCAAAATTTAAAATATGGCAATAATTTATAGAAATATCTTTCAATTTTATTGGACACGATAAATTTTCTATTTATGCATCATCCTTCTACTAAGAATCAGTAGAATATGGTTCTACATGATCAGAAGCGATTGGATCCGTTCTCTTTCTGTTTGAGACTTACAGTATTGAATCTCAAGTTTTTTTCCATTCCACTTATGCAACAGCCTAACTGATTATAATAGACCATTTTTTGAAAGTTTTTTAAATATATCCAACAGGATACAACGTATGAATGTCAGGAGAAGTGTTGGCTTCCCCTTTTCTAATTCTCTTTTGCTCCTTCCCTTACTCTTTTTCTCTTTTGCTCGCTCGCTCTCTTTCTCTTTATCCCTCGCTCCCCGCAGTATATAGCGGAATGCGTTTTTATTGAAAGTCGTTGCTCTGCCACATGTGCACTACGGTGTTTGTTTGTGTTTACGTTATCACGGATCGGAACAATTTATTACTATTTAGAGTAATGAAGAAAATTATTGACAGTGCTACAAGCACATTGAGGAAGGAGTGTCATTTTTATATTTTCGATTATTTGCAATGATTAGCTGTTGAAAATTACATCTTTTTTATTGAATATGATTCTTTTGTATATAGGAGGGAAGATAATTTAGACTTTGGAAAAGCTTAAATTATTATTTGTTTAAATGTTTATTATAAACAAATGCTAGAACCGACTACAAATAATTCGCCCGTAACTTGCTGGTTTCATATTTCTTAAATTAAAAACAACAGTTCTTTAACGTCTCTTAGTATTGGGTAGCTGTTGCTCTTGATGGTTCGGAACCCACCTTAAACTATAGGAGACTCTACTTCCGTGTCGATTTTCCCCGTACCCCTACGTATAACCGAAAGGCAACATTTTACACGCAACATTTTCAATAAATAAATAAATATGAGTTGTAATGAGGATTGAGAAGATTAAGGGGCAAGGCGGAGTAAAAAGGAATTGCAGGGATCAAGGGGCAGAAGTTCTAGGGTGGATTGCATGAGTAGAGGGGCAAGGATTTAGGGGAAGGCGGGAGCTATCTTCACTATCAAATCCCTAGCTGGCCTCAGCGTTCAGGTTGAAGCCAAAAGAAAATCTAACAACATTCCTCAGTGCCTTTGATGCCTGAAATTTTTTCACACCGCTAACTACTGCCACGCTCCCTGGTCTTGCGCTTTCTTCGTACGTAGCCGCGTTACAGCTGGATGTAAACCCCGTAACCAAGTAGGTTCCACTCCTTCTTGCGGCAATTGCAAAGGCCCTCATCGGGCCACCTTCCGTGGATGCTCGAAGTTCCCTTAAAGACCTGGCATTAGGTCGATCTCAACTCGACAACCTCCTCAACCAAAACTTATTGAAAACTCTCCTTCTCTTCTGAAATCCCGCAGCGCAACGAAACCCGTTTCCTTCCAAAGCTCCTCCGCCGACGTACTCTCACGTGGCTCTCAACCCAAAGTTCAGCACTAGCCTCAACCCTCTTCTAATGCCGATCCTCTGAAAAATCCACAGCTACATCAGCTTTTTCGTGACTTCCTCTCCGCCTCCGCTGCCACTTTCCAGCAGCCATTCTCCGGACGCGCATGAAAACAAATTAAACATTCTTAACTGGAATGCCAACAGCATCTCCGTTCCCAAGAAACTAGAACTGACTCTACTCCTTAACGAAAAGTCCATCGACGTCGCCTACATTGCCGGGACCCATCTTAACTCTTCCAAAAAACTCTATATTCCAGATTTTTCCGTATATAGGAAGAACCGGCCTTCTTCCAAAGGCGGTGGTGTAGCGCTTCTAGTTCGTAACACCATCCGCCACTCAGCTACTACTACACGACATTCTTCATGCGAAGCTGATGGTGTTGAAATTCACCTTATCTCAGGTCCTCTTCGCATTCTCTCAATCTACTCTCCGCCACACCTAAACGACATCTCTGAAATACCTGACCTTTTTAACACCAATACCCCAACCCTGCTTGCCGGCGATCTAAATGCCAAAAACAAGGCCTGGGGCTGTACCAAAAATAACGCGAAGAGTAATTCTCTTTTAAAAACCCAGAGTCGCCACAACCTAACTATTGAAGCTCACTCTGACCCAACCCACTTTCCCAGCTTTTCTAAACGTCAAGCCGACATCCTGGACATCTTTTTAACAAAGAATATCGTTCTTGACAAAGATCCCTGGTCTCTATCCGAGCTTAGCTCCGATCACAACCCAGTACTCCTAGAATTGTCCGGCACTCCCGATCTCTTACCTCCTACAGAAACAAAAATCGATTACCTCCATCTTAAATATTTTCTCGAAACGTTCACTTCTAAATGCCGCCAAATCCAGTCTACTTCTGACCCAAACTCTTACTGGCAACCCTTCTTCTTATTCGCAAGAAAAACCAAGCCCGCAAGCACTGGCAGTCCTGCCGCAATCCTAAACAGTGCCAGCGTCTCAACTCCCATTGAAGGAAACTAAAAACCACTCTTCATTCCGTAGATACTTCTTCCTTCGACTCTCATATAGCCGAGGCAGAATTATACCACAAAAGCTACTGGAAAGTCATTAAATCTCTTCGTAATAGGAAATCCCACCTTCCTCCTCTTGCCAAAGACGGTCAATCTTTCTTGCTAGATGAAGCAAAAGCAAAAATTTTTGCAGACTTCCTCATGGAACAATGCTCCTTCTTTCCAAGCCTTGACAAATTTGCTAGCTTTCATGATCAGGTCTCTGAAACAGCTAACAACTTCACTGTCACTGACACAGACTTTATCCCTACCTCTCCTAAGGAAGTCTTGGACTCAATATGCTCCCTGAGGAATCGAAAAGCCCCCGGCAATGACTCTATCAGCAATAACGTACTTAAAACCCTTCCCCGCAAACATATCGTGGCTATCTGCAACATTGTAAACGCTATGATGCGCTTACAACACTTTCCCTCAGCCTGGAAAGAGGCTATAGTAATTTTTCTTCCGAAGCCGGGCAAACCGCTTGGCTCTGCATCTAGCTTTCGTCCTATCAGTCCTCTCTGTACTCTCAGTAAAATAGCCGAAAACATCATTCTTTCTCGTTTTGATAACTTTGTTTCGCAAAACAACCTTCTTCATAACTCCCAACACGGTTTCTGCAAACGACACGGAACAGCCAACCAACTTCTTCGCGTCTCTGAGTACATTGCCGAAAATATTAACAAGGGCAGGCACACAGCTATGCTTCTTCTCGATTGCAAACAAGCCTTTGATGGAGTCTGGCATGACGGTCTTATGTATAAACTGATCGAGCTGAAATTTCCTTACTATCTCATCGCTCTTTCAAATCCTTCCTCTCGGGCAGGACCTTCAGAGCTCGTGTTGGAGAATCCCTATCGGATCCACAACTTATTACCTCCGGTGTACCTCAGGGCTCCAAACTCTCTCCCTCTCTCTTTAACGAGTTCTTTTACGACATTCCCGCTGACGAGAAAATTCTCACGGCTCAATACGCTGACGATGTTGGGTTCCTTGATACTTCAAAGATCATCAGTCACTGCTCTTCCCGACTAAACAAATTTATCCCAACTGTCCTAGAATAATACCGAAAATGGAGACTTGAAATAAATAAAACTAAATCTGAAGCTGTCTTTTTCTCACGTCGTCGACGCAACCCTCCTAAAATCTTTGTCCTAGAAAAATCCTAGCCACCCAAAATAAGGCCAACGGCGCCTTCACTAAACTTAAACCATTCTTCAATAACCCCACAGTCTCACGTGCCACTAAAAACTCGTGCATTTAACGCTATAATTAGGAGCATCTGCACCCACGCGATATCTGTCTGGGGCTCGGCGACCCCAAATCGTCTCTCAAAACTTGAAGACACATACATGCGCCTTCTCCGGTCCTCTTTGAACATTCCCTGGTTCATCCGTAACAAACAAATTCTCGCAGAATTTAACCTGCCCTCTTTTACCAGTGCCGCTCACATTTACGCTACGAAACTTCGCCTGGCAGTAGCCAATCATCCAAATCCCTGCATCATCTCACTTGCAAACTATGCGAGCAAAACTTCCCACAGATTTGGAAGGCCTTGCCTTCTCGTCTCGCCGCAATAATTGTGACATCCGTCGCTCTTGGTTTTTTCCATGTTTCGCTTCAAGCGCGAGTGTCCTCGCAGCACAACTGTCTTTGGCCACCAATTTCGATGGCCCTTTCTTATCTTTTTGGTTTGTAACCTATCAGGTTGGTAACCAGTCGAGGAGGACTTTTAGTCTGTAGGTGCATTATGCGAATCCGACACTACCCAGTTTCCTTTGGGTGTCTTTCTGAAGATTTTACCTCCTCGGCCTCATTAACAAACAAAAAAATGGTGTGAGGGGCTTGTGTGTACAGAAGCTTGAAGACTTCAAGGGGCAAAGATGATAAGGAGGAACGATTGTATAAGGAGGGTTGCAAGCAGAATTGCATAGGTTAAAAACCAAAGATGTAAGGTAGATTGCATAGGTAACTGCCTTAGGACAAGGATGCAAGGAGGATTGTATCGGGTGAGGGGCTAAGCTACAAGGAGGGATGCAACCATTAAGAGGCAAGGATTGTGAAGACAACGATGTAAGAAGGATCAGAGGTTATAGGGACGATCGCATGTGCTGAGATGCAAGGATGTGAGGAGGGTTGTAAAGATTAAAGGTCATGAATCGTAAGGAGGGTTGCAGGGGTTAAGGGACATGAATTGTTAGAAGGGTTGCAGGGGTTAAGGAGAAGGAGTACATTCTTGAAACAGCGGCGGCTGCAAACTTTTTTGGTAATCGCCAATAAATATTATTACCTCCGTTCGTCTGATCGACCAGCATTGCGTGTCTGTGAGAAAATGTACCTCGACCAACATCCTGACCACTTAGTCTAACATTGTAGCCTTGATAAAGCAAACTTCCAAAAGCCATTGCCTCTGCTGTTGCCCAATCGACGTGAGATCCAGTTTCAATTTTTTTCAGTCGAGCCTGAACATGGGACTTGAGGATATGTGGGTGAATGTCCTATAAAAGAAAGGGCGATTGATTTATATTTGAGGTTGACAGTGGGAGAATTTTTTATAACACGTGTATGGTTCCAGACATTAGTGTGCCTATGGAGCAGAAACAGGGCCGCCGAGAAAATTTCCGGGCCCGAGGGTAACCATGCATGCCCCCCCCCCCCCCGCATCAATTGTAAAAGGTCCGTTTCTTGCTCTTGGTGCGTAATATATTATTTTGTAGTTTGAGCCTGTTCAAAAACTACGTCGCACTATTTTAAAAACTTCTAATTGCCCTCCTTTCCTTTGTTACAGGTCATCACACAAAACTTGAACCCCTTAGGATGATGTCACACCCATTTTGAATGTCTTCCTCATTTTGAATCAATTTTTTCTATTTATTTTAGAAGTTGCATTGTTGAATGAAAAAATATCTTTCTAACGAAACAGATCAGTTTTGAACAAAATAAATCCATTTTCAAGGAAACATTTGAATTTTCGGACCCGAAGATATGAATTTTCAAAAAAGAAAGATGAGTTTTTAAAGAAGAAATAATTTTTAAAAACAGATCGTGAACCCAAATTGATGGATTTATAATTAAGAAGTCAAATTTCGACACGAAAAGACGAATTTCAATGAAACTGTTGATCTTCCAACGAAAAATTCGAAAGTTTGGTCTTTAAACCGAATAGACAAATTCCCTCAAAAGCAAGTTGATTCACAACCTAGAAGCAAAAATTTTCAGAAAACAGTCGCATTTTGAAGACAAAAATATGATTTTATACAAGAAAGTTTAATTTCTGATTCAAAAGTTAATCACTGTCGGAATAGTTGAAATTTGAACAAAAAAGATCAATTTTTGAACAAAGAAGAAAAATTGATTATCTAAAATATGAATTGGATAAGAAAGTTAATATTCAACCATCAAGTAATAATTTTATAGGAAAAATAGAATTTCGAATTCCAAAATACTTATCTTCGACAGAACAGTTAAATTTTCAACCCAAAATGATTTCTTGTTCAAAAAGGCAAGAATGGCCACTAAATTGTTCAATTTTCTACCCAAAAAGAGAAAATTTTCTGCAAAACAAATGGATTTCCAGTCTAGAAATATGAATCTCCAACAGAGCATTTAATTTGAAGCAACATTGTTACATTCCCTAACCAGTTTTTGCCTGATCAATTCAAAAATATGATTTTTCCAAAAAACAGTTAATTTTCTACAAGGAAGTTGAATCCTTCACTAATTTTTAAATAAAATAATTGAATGTTCAACCTAGGATTATTTTTCATTCAAGATGGAGGGAAAACACTTCGAAGAGATTTTTTTATTTGGAGCCAAAAAGGTCATTTTTCAAATAGACCTTTGAAATTTCTACCTAGAAATTTTAGTTTGAGAAAACATTTAACCAAATAGTTAAATATGAAAATTGATTTCAAACTGGAAATTATGAATTCTCAAAAAACTATTGTTTTTCAAATCAGAGTAGATGACTTTCTTACAAAAATGAAGGTTTCCAACCTTTAAAAGTCCATTGTTGAACAAAAAAGATGAATGCCTAATGCAGAAATATAGATTCAAAGAAAAATAGATTTCCAACCAATAAGTTAAAATTTATATGAAAAAATGAAATTTCAAACGCAAAAAGAGTAATTTTATACAAACTAATTGAATTTCCAACCTAGAAAGATGAATTTCCAACAAATTCAATTTTTTAGAAAACAAATGATTTCCTATAAGAAACTTAGATTTCTAATTCAAAACTACAAATTTCCAACATAAAAGTTGTTTCCCAACGGAATATTTGGATCCTTTATGATATTGAAAAAAATCCCTGCTCAATTTTTTACCTTAAAAGTCATAACATAACAAATGAATTTCCAACTCAAAAAGACGAAACTAGTGAATTTTAAAGCCCAAAAGACAAATTTTTTCGAAAGCAGCGTAATTTTTAAATAAAAAAAAAAATTTCAAGAAAGCAGTTGAATTTGAAAAAAAAGAAGACAAGATTTCATGTGATCCTGGAATGTTTTGTCGAAAAGGTAATCTCAATCTCAACTAGAAAATTAAATTTCCAAACCAAAAAAATTATTTCCAGAAAAAATAATTCACTTTAAACAAACTAGCTTAATTTTCTGCGGAGATTATAACATTTTTAATCTAAAAAGACGGATTTTTTAGAAATAGTTCAATTCTTTATCTAGAAGAGATGAATTTTCATTGAGAAAGCACAATTTTCCAACAGAGCAGTTAAGATCTTGGAGAAAGAGGTGTCTATCCAAAAAATAGATAAATTTTTAACAGAACAGTTGAATTGTTATTACAAGAATATCAATTTGTAATTAAAAAGTCAATTTCCAAACCAAAAAGGCAATTTTCCATCAGATCTGTTGAAAACTTCAAATTTCCGATAAAAATTTTGTTTCCAAAATGAATAGACATCATTAAAAATGAACATGAAGAAACAAAGAAAAAATCTGCCCGCTGCGCGGGCACGTTCTCAATGCGCGCTTCACGCGCGGCTCGCTTCGTTCGCAAGTTTGAGCGCGCCTAGGGCGCGCGTCATTCGAATCTCGCGCTTCGCGCTCGGCTTCATGCGTGCTTGGCTCAGTTCACAATGCATGTAATGCATACACAGAGTTGCAAATTTTGCAAAACTGCTGAAAACCTCTACTTCTATGAAG
>WSXT02097292.1:0-11546 GCA_011762715.2 Neuroterus valhalla
GGTTCCTATCGGCTGTCCGCGACTGCTTATTCTTGTATTCGCAGTTAACCTCAGGGGTGTTTAACCTCAGGGACCTTCCCTCTATCCGCAACCTGGGGACGCGCTACGTAGTGGTGATAGGTACCCACCAAGTAGATTAAATCCCGTTTTAATCTGGGAAAATGAAAACGATCCACCATCCCCATTCCCTTTTTCTGTGCCTCTCTTACTCGTAATCTCACACAGTTCTGCATTTGCAGAACTTTGCATTTCGTTCTTCCGCTTGTATTTGCACGCCACCGCCTTGATTTACCTACGTAGATAGAACCAACTCTCTCGACTGCAATTCATGGATTATTATTTTTGCGTCACTATACCCACAACAAGAATAATTCAGTTTGAATTGTTTAGCCACAAAAGTTATAAATAATTGTATCTTCAATCAACTTAAAAAGTGGAAATGTGTATGCATTGGTACGTCTCTATTCTCCTAATTACACTCATCTCGCGTTATTGGGCCGGTATCGGGGGTTGGCGGCCCGAAAACGAAAGCAACTAAAATCCAGTTTGAACCAAATTTGAAGCGACGATTTATTACGCTAACGTAAACACCCAGGACTATTTAAATAAAGGCATTGGTCAGAAACTTACATGAACAACTGAACTAGTGAGTTCTGAATATCTGCAACTCCTGGAAATTAAATAAAAACCAAGAATCTAAAGACTAAATTTTCACAAAAACCTTTATATATTATTATTGTTACTATACCGTTAAGCCAAGTCACTCAAGGGGTAAGCGTAACTCGTTTGGTTCTAGCCTTGTTCTAGTACTGGAGAAAAAGGAATTGAAATGTCATGCGAACCGCTGATTTCTTATACAATTTCTTGTAAAATTATCTATGAAACAATTGATTCTCAAACCGAATGTTTAATTTTCTAACCAATTCCTTTGGTTGAAATTTAAATATTTTGGAAGTGGATTCAGCTATTTGGTTGGAATGGACCGATCTTGCCAAAAATTTATAGTTCCGGGTTGGAAATGTTACAGGTTTGTAGAAAATCCGTCTCTTTTCGTCAAGATGGAGATAAAACAGTCCCTTGTTGCTATCTAATTAAGCAATTTTGGTGCAAGAGCAGCATTCCGTACAACAGAGTGGGCAGTTCAAAAAGAAAGAAAAAAAATTGTAAGGGAAGGAAAACACTGGACATAAATTGTCCAGTCGTGAGGAGAGAAACGACAGGAGAACAAGAGGTACCAGACATCGGGGATAAACGCGAGGTGATGGTATGGTTTGGTCGATGCAGGAAATCGCATTATTTTATTTTATGACCAAGGGTAAGCGACAACCATTGAATAGATATGTATAGTTCTCTTGCGACGCGGGAGCGAAATAACTCGGAGATCAATGCCATTTCCTTCCGGAAGTAGCTCGCGAGCTACCCCACCTACTCTTTTTCCGCCTCCCGCAACCCTTATCGCGCCGACGCATGAAGCTTTCATAATTTACAGGAATGCAAGGAAATCGTTCCTTATACAAAGTACCATGCTCATTTCCATTGCACAGATCATGTTTTTCCTCGTTTTCTTCAATACTTTAACAATTTAGTTTTTCGTGAAAAGTGTGTTCAAACATATACTTTATATCGTATGAATTGTCACAAAAGCTGTTACAATATTTATCACCTCAAGTGAGTTATTGTTTTTAAAGAACAGCGTGGATACGGTGTGTCGGACCTATAGCAACAGTGTGCGCGTAACACTAAAAAAACACGCTCCATTTTGCATCTGAGACATCGATTTTTCTATGATTTAGCCACCATCAAATAAAGTTTCCCTAGCAACTCAGAAGGGAAGCAATCTTCTGATTAATTTCAAATGCCCTAAGTTTAGTTTTCCGTGAAAAGAGTGTTCAAATATAAACTGTATATCGTATGAAATGTCACAAAAGCTGTTAAAATATTTATCACCTCAAGTGATTCATTGTTTTTAAAGAACAGCGTGGATACGGTGTGTCGGCCCTTTAGCAATAGTGTGCACGTAACACTAAAAAAACACGCTCCACTTTGCATCTGAGACATCGATTTTTCTCGATGATGTAGCCACCATCAAATAAAGTTTTCCTAGCAACTCAGAAGGGAAGCAATCTTCTGGTTCATTTCAAATGTCCTAAGATTAGTTTTCCGTGAAAAGAGTGTTCAAATATGAACTGTATAGCGTATGAATTGTCACAAAAGCTGTTGAAATATTTATCACCTCAAGTGATTTATTGTTTTTAAAGAACAGCGTGGATACGGTGTGTCGGCCCTATAGCAACAGTGTGCGCGTAACACTAAAAAACACGCTCCATTTTGCATCTGAGACGTCGATTTTTCTCGATGATTTAGCCACCATCAAATGAAGTTTTCGTAGCAACTCAGAAGGAAAGCAATTTTCTGGTTTATTTCAGCTGTCATAAGACTGAATGGTCGACTTCGCCGAAAATAAAGCTATATCCACCAGGCATATCTGCAAAAAAAGTTTCTCCTCCCCAGTATGGCGATCTTTTACCCTTATTACTTAGTCAGAACTATCAGGAATCTTCATTCAAGAAAAAAAATGTGAAAAATTAGGGCTGGAAAGGGAATATCGTTAAAGAAAAATACATCTGGACGAGCACTGTATCTTTTATCCGAGATGCATCGGTTTGTGTTTTAATTTTTTTGGTCAAGTATATAGAAGACTTCAGGAGGAAGGTCTAGTTTATTTATTTCCTTCGCCAAAGTTTCTTCTCTGACTTTTCTTCGTTCCTGTTTCCCTTACCATCTCGGGATACCCTCCTCCTTCTTGGGAATCAAGGAGTTTCGTAAAAGGAGCCTACGTTTCGAAGATAATGAGAAAATGCAGGAAAGCTCCACTGCCGTTTCACACCAGCGTCTTAATCACCACCGATAACGGAGGGATTTGAGAAAACGTTAAGTGGATTCGCACCCCTTTGCCTTATTTGCCAAAGCCAGACAGTCAGCCAGATTCCGGTATTCTTTAGTTGAGTGATCGACTTAAGTGAGTGAATAAATGCGCTTTTCACTCAAATCGATAAACTTATATCTATAGAAATGAGTATATAGATGAACTATCAGATTTATTTCTTAAAAAGGAAACAATCATCCAACTTATTTCCGTCTCATCAAGATGTATTATACTGTTCTAAAATTAAAACACACAATTGTGAAATCGATAGTTCCGAAAACAGGTCGTCGCGTCGGCTAGATGTCCAGAAATACTCGAAGCTCATATAAAATTTAGGAGCTTGGATCTGGAACAAGGGAGCACCATACGGCATATCGTTTTCTTATCTCCCTGCGAGGGGAAAAGTAGGGCGCAGGTTGAAAGGAAGGACGCATAGGGGAGTTGCCAAGAAAAGGGCCAAAAATCGATAAGTCCTCGTCTAAGACAAATTCTTCCAGGGATGGCCGAGTTTTCTTCGAATTTCGAGCTTATGCCGTTAGACATGAGCTTATCTTGATATAAGGGGAAGCCAGATCAAGCAAGTTCTTGGATCTGAAGGCATAGGTATTCTGTTTACGTAACTTGGACGTGGGGAAGGGGACTTTCATCTATTTTTTATAAATTTTGACAGCCCTGACGTCTCGGCACTGAGGGTGCGAGAGGAGGGTGCGCCTGGCCAAGGGACCCTAGGGGTTGCTTGTCTTAGGCTTCCCTCGTTCAGGAATTCAGCGCCTAGCTCCTTCTCCTTGTCTTTATACGTATACATATACACGCATATTATACGTGTCTATGTGCGTCTTCAAGGGATCGAAAGTAATGAAACTGTTTCTTAGGAAGCCCCGAAAGCTTCGGACCCCCTTTGTGCGCCTGATATTGCCTACGAGATCGGAATTCCAGCCACATCTTGTGGCGGCGCCAAAGTTTTCCCGCGAATCCAATTCTCGCGATTAGGATTCGTGGCGAAAGCCGAAAAGCCTCAGGCGAAAACAACCCTCCTAATGTCGATTCTTTACTTATGTCAAGTCACTTTGGAAATCAACGACGAGATTTTTGGAAATGATGAACTCCCGGTGTCAAAGTTACATATGGACAGATTGAGAATAATCTTTCTGGTTTTAATAAATTGGTCGAAGTAAAAAATTCTTATGTACAAACGAAAGATTTATAAAAAAGCCTAAAGAGAGCCTGTTCAAAAAGAGGTCAAGAGGAGGAAGAAAAAATTATAACTCGAGGCCTCGAATTTTGAGCAAATTCAAGGCGGCTAAAATTCAAGGCCTTTTCTCAGGCTCGCCTCGGAAGCTTGAGTTTCCTTCCCAGATGTGCATCTTTCCTTCGCCGAACCGTCAGCTCGCGAAGGGGGAATAAATTTGAGCACTCGTTAGATGATTGTAGGGGGAATCTTCAAACTAACCCCAAAATCGCATACGCTGAGAGTCATAAAAACTTGTATATTTCAAATATCCTATTTTTATATCGCTCATTAAAGAATAAATAAATTTGTATTCCATTTTTTTTTGCCAGCTAACAGACAAAAGAAACCTGCTTCGAAGGGTCAGGTATTCTGGGGTCTCAGAGATTTGAATTTTCGCATATCTGCAGTACAAACTGAAGCCTTCAAGAAAAGCCGAAGACGGAGCCTTGATTTTCGAGGCATCGAAATTTTTTATCCAGACCCGAAGCAAGAAATGAAAGCCGGCGTTTATTGTTGCAATAAAATATTGTATGAATTGTCACAAAAGCTTTTACAATATTTATCACCTCAAGTGATTTATTGTTCCTAAAGAACAGCGTGGATACGATGTGTCGGCCCTATAGCAACCCGGTGCGCGTAACACTCGAAAAATACGCTCCACTTTGCATCTGAGACGTTGATTTTTCTCGAAGATTTAGCCACCATCAAATGAAGTTTTTGTAGCATCTCAGTTCGTATGTTTTAGTTTCGTATGTCTTGTCACGACAGCCCTATCGAGTTAGCTACACCAAATGTTGAAACATTGCTTCGTGGATAGAAAATCATTGCGACGCAAAGACGGAAACGATAAGAACGAAATCGGTGTAAATTACGAATTCACGGATGACAATAGAAGCGCAAAGGAGTCGTAAGTCTCTGGTTTATCGTTCAAAGAGCGTAACCGACGTGCAATGTAACTAGGAAACCGAGCTACGATTTGCAGTACGTAAGAGCGGCTTTTAATTTATATTATTGCTGAAGCGAGCAAAGGACTCAGCTTCATGTGGTTGGACACACGTAGGATCGTTAATACTAATCATGATTTTACGATGGGGTTTACGCACGGTCTCGCCCACGTCCAACCACGGGGCGTCTCCTGACTCGATTCGCGTTAGCTTCAGATAGTCGGATGGACTTTTTTTCTCACAAATAAATACTCAAGTTGTTAAGTTAAGTAGTGGTTACCACTTAAATACCTATATTTATAGGACTCGAAAATATTAAATGAAATTAGGACAGTAAATTATAATTTACCGTAAAAACTTGTCGTTTCAATTTCAGGGTTCCTACAGAAGGACGGTTCTAAAATCCCATGACTTTCCGCGAGGTCTTCCAGGCCTTGCAGCAAAACTAAATTTGATGAGGCCATACTTAACATTTTTGTAACTTTGAAAGTGCAAGAGTTAGCTCCAAGCGATGAATGAGTTTTTACTGGATGGAAAAATGAAAGCAGAGAATAATAAAACCATTTCGCAGAAGGTTGATGATGAACTCCACATTTTTCAAACTAGGTCGTTGAGGATTCAGCAAGGAAGTGAAAATTTCAGTAACTGACTGACGTCCTTTTCGCTTCACACTTTAATCTGCGCTTCGATCTTCTCAACTATTAAGCTATAAAGCCATAACTATGGATTATTCCTATAAAGCGAGAATGGAGCGTCGAGAGGGCGAGCTTCGGCATAGTCATTCCGTATAAGGTACTTAGATGTATGTATGTATAAGTATACGTGAAAATTCTCTCTGCTCAAGTACTGAGGGAAGGAGAAAGGCTGGTTTGAAACCGACACCAATACCAACACCTTGTGAGCGGGGTTCCCGTAATATTAGCGAAATTTTGTGCATTCCACGTAAACACAAGAGGGTTCCGTGAGAGCTTCTGGAGGGGCAAAATGGTACCCAGGGCGCGAAAACAGGCAGCGGAGGGAAGTTTTATCGCCCAATAAACGTGTCGTCTGCTACAGGCTGCCGCCAGCCAGCATCCGCGAATTAAAATGCATAAGCGCCATGTAAATCCACTGTCGAGCGACAGTTTAACTCTAGATCTTGAAATCCTCGAAATGCCTCTCAAATGGCCAAACTCTGACAAATGTTCAAAACCAGAATCATGCATAGTCAACGGTAACATTTTACATTTTCAATAACGGGTAAATTTACGTTGGAAAATACCTACCGTTTTTGCAGGATTCTGGTAGGAACTCATTTTACCTCCAGACCCTAAAAAAGCTAATGGAGTAGCCGCTTTGGGCCATCTGAAAAACGGATCGTAAAAACGGATTGGTCCGAGAAAATTCGACAGTGGCCGAGCGACCATTAAAAATGCAATTTCGCGAAAACACCCTTGAGAGGTTTCTTTATGGTGATTCTGCAGGTGTAAGCAAGTACATTTTCTTTACTCAGTGAGAGTAAGTGAGAGTAAATTCAATCAATTTCAAGCCGAAAAATTGCGAAGGGTGTTGATAATTTATTACGCATATATTCAATTTGACTTGGGTATGATAAAATGGGATTGTGACTTTCGTGCTGGGTCTTTTCTGAGACCGAGGAGATTGAAAAAAATCTTTATACTTACATTTAGTCTGATCGGTTATGGTTGGATTTATTCAACTAAGAATATATTCAAAGCATATCAATATATGATATTAACTTGAACCTGCAATCTCTTCCCTTTTCTCTTACTCTCCCTCTATCTCTCTCTAGCCAAAGAGAACAAATCGGAATCCGGAACTACAAGGAACATCGAAGTAGGTGTAGGAGAATGTTGGTAAGATAATTTATCAACCTGAGGTTTAGTTTACCCCAAACACTGTTGCTAGTCCAGCCGGTAACTTCGCACGCGCGACGTTTCTCTCGACAGCACCCTCCGGCCATTCTTTAAGGCCATAATGAATATTCTATTCTTGCTATTCTTGTGTAGCTTCTATGGCACGATGACGGAGAGAAAGGGGAAAATTCGTTACTGTTAAGCAAGTAGCTGTTGTGGCAATGGCAATTAATCCATGAGAAGGTGATTAATTGTAAATAAAATCGTCCCCTCTCAACTACAAGGAGTGGTGTGATGTATCGATTTAACAAAAATAAAGCTTCATCACAGCAGCATGCTACAAATAATAATGATATAAAAAGATAATAAATTTTTGATGCATATACTAGCTCTAATTTTATATTAACATAGGATCACATTTGGTTTAAAATCTTATACATAATAAGCCTATCTTTGGAATAACAAATGACTTTCAAGTTTTATGCATATCACACATAGATCTGACGTTTAGATTTCCAAGTGTAAGAGTGAATTTATAGGGCGTTACATGTATATTGTTTTTCTCGTCAATCATCCAGTTCCAGCCTCAAAGCACTCTCGAGCGAGACCATGACTGATGAGAGTAGCCCAACCTTGTTCTCGGGTCGATCCAAATTTCTCCTCTGTTGACAAGACTGCCAGTTTGCATGCACGTTTCGCGTGGTTTTCATTCTTTACCTTTGTCCCCCCATTCATAAAGTGCCACCTTCTTGTCCGAGTTCTTGGACATTCCAAAGAGCATAAGCCCATAAGCCCCTGTCAAGCAGTGTATTATAAATCCAGCAAGGTTCAAGGAAAACTAGATGAAGAAATTGAGCTGCGACAATGCCTTTTATTTATTCCCATTGAAACTGCAAAGGATACAAATAGCACAAAAACACTATTTGACAGAGAAAATTCTCATCTTCACAACAATGAAAAAACATGCACACAAAAAATCTTCTCTAATCTCACAGAATTGTGACAGCATGCAATTTTCTGTAATGAGGGTTTCTACTTGACGGATGATTTTAAATTTCCAGTCCTTACCCGATTTGCTCCCGGTGAATTGATATTACGAATCTGATCAAGTTTGGATAATAAAATACAAAAGAAACACTTTGAGTTTGCATATTAGTTACAGAAAATTCTTTAGGCTCTTCATGTAAAGATAAACTGTCACTATTTTAGCATATAGGATGCCTGTAACATTTCCAGAATTTTTAATCTGCTTGTAGGAAACGTTGCATCCGTAGTGTGTAAAAATAATTTGTTAGAGTCAAAGAAAATATTTTCGTTTGATCTAACTTTATGGTTGTGGAAGAATGGAGTCGTCATTCTCGTGATGAAAAGTTGGTTCGAAGATTGATCGACGCCTGGAGGCGCTACTTTGTCAAGGGAACGAAAAAAGAAGGTACACATCTCTGCAGAGCATATGCTATCTGGGAATTACAAGCTTGCGGGTTAAAGAAAGCATAAAAAATGAAAAAAGGGAGCGGCTGTGTCAAGGAACAAAAAACCATTTTTCGCACCAACTTAAATACATTGTGACTGGTGACTACACACGAATGTACATAAGGAAGGTGAAAAAGCTGAGTTTTAACGAATATAGCCGTTTCAAAGTGCGAATGTCCGGTAAAAGGAAGAGACTCAAGATAAACCTGAGGACAGGAGAGAAAATAATGCAGAGTGAGAGAGAAAGAGGGATAGAAAGAGAAAGAGGGTAGAAAGAGAGGGAGATCGATAGGTTTCCCTAATGCTATCCTGCGGGGGACAAAATAGCGACGAACCTAAACGAACCGTGTCTACTTCAGCAAGATTAGAATCTCGAAAATCAGTATCCTCGAGCGAGGCGCTGCTATTGGTGGAAAAAGATATTGCACTATGCGCTGAAGCAATCGACTTGTGAGAGCTAAAGCCTAAGCCTAAAGCACTAACCATCGAATACTAGCTATAGATTCTATAGAATCCCCTTAGAAAACGATGAGAGGATCAAGGGGACCGTGACTAGATTAAATGCATTCGTATATAAATAGACATATAATAGATATATGTTTATAATATACAATGTACGTGACAAGAAAGAAATATTGCTGCGTTATACTCACGAGAAATGCATCAGGAATTGGGAAAAATCCGTTACATTCAATATTTCTGCAGATGATCTTTGGCTTACCTGAAACATAAAAAAAGAAAAATTAAATAAGAATATTATTCAATCCATTATTACATGTTGATTATATATACAATATCAGGGTCGCGATTCGGCGGACGATTTCAAATTCCCGGTTCTTCAAGGTGAATTTTTCCAATTCTCCCGATCAACTTGAAGAAAAATATGTATATTTGTAGCAAAACGCAAACATTTATTTTTATTCATGACGTTCATCCTAAACATCCTTTAAATTAACAGACCAAATATTGCAAAACAAATCAGTTTTGAAAAAAATAATCTAATTTTCAACGAAAAAATATCATTTTTAAAAAGAAATTGAAACAGTTAAACTTACAATTAAAAAAATTGATTTACGATGACAAAAATCTCCCACCAGAAAAGTTTAATTTCCAAACGAGAAGATGAATTTTCAACTAAAGAGATAAATATTTAACTGGAGCTCTTCATTTTCTAACCACGAAGGTGGATATTCAAACATAAAGATTAATTTCCAAATAGAAAGAATCATTTTCTAAGAAAAAATATAATGTTTTAACGAGACAGTCGAATTTCAAAGTCCAAAAATAATTATTTGCAACCAAAAATAGAACAATAACCTTTGTAGTTTAAAAAACCAATTTCAAACCAAGCATAAGTGTTTTATACTAGAAAAAAAAAATCTTCAACCGAAGGAGTCACGTTTTCAAACAATTTAACCATGAAATTTTCAATTGGGATAAGTGAAATTTTCAGTTAAAAATAATTATTCATAACAACAACAACAACGAAAAAACTTTAGACGAAAGATATATTTCAACTAACAAAAAAAACTGTCAAACAATTGATTACATTTATACACAAAATAATAAAGAATCAAATGAAAGTGTTAATATTCAACTGCAGTAGTTGAATTTTAAACCAGAAAGACAAATGTTTAACTGAAATGATGAACATTTAACTAAAAAGAATAGATCAATTTTTGACAAAAAATTAGTTTTTAATAAGAGAAATTACCATTTTCAGCCCAAAAATAATATTTTTCAACAGAATGGTTGAAATTCGCACCATAAAAATAAAAATGCTCAAACAAAAATGGAATAGTGACATTTTTAGCTCAAAAAATAATTTCAAACCAAACATGAGAATTTTCAAATAGATGAATGTTCGACTAAAATGAAAAATGTTTGACTGTATAACTTAAATTGTTAACCGTAAAGAAGAATTTTTGAAGAAGAATATCAACTTCCGAAGAAAAATATGATTTTCTACAAAAAACCGATTTTTCAACAGAATATGTGAAGTATTAACGAAAGAATTGAATTTCAAATTCGAAACGACAAGTTTTCACATTTCCAAATGTCGAATATTTCGAACTGAAAAGATCAATTTTCCACTAAAAATGAAATAGTTTAATTTTCAGTTGAAGTAATTCATTTTCAAATGAATAGATGTATTTTAAGCAAGAAGATGAATTTTTGACCATAAAGATTAATTTTCTAAAAAAAAGCCAAATTTTCTACGAAGTACATAGATTATCAAAAAAAATGGTTTAATTTTCAAATTCAAAAATCAATGTTCAACTAAATACTTGAATTTTTACCAAAAAAAGATGAATTGATTTTTCAAAGTAGTTACGATTTCAACCAGAGGTGAATTTGGAATCGAAATAATGCAACTTTAACACAAAAATTTGATCTTCAACAAACAAATTTAAATTCCAAACAAGTACATAGTTGATTTTTTAACTCAAAGAGGATGAATTTGCAATGAACAATGTAAACAAGCTTTCCATTATAATTAAGGAATATTTCTTCTTTGGAAAAATACTTCTACTTTAACGACTGCTCGAAGTACTTTCTTTATTTAATATTAGGAAGAGAGAACTTCAAAATTGTGACGAGATTTGAGTTGGAGGAACGATTTTTTTTTAAATTCCTCTCGTCTAAATCCGAATTATAATTATTTTATAAAGTTCATGTTCTATGTAGAAAATCCCCTGATCCACTTTGAATTATACTTCTTCACTTAAACTCCCTGTCCTAAAATAAAAACTATAATTATTTTGTGAAATTTCCTGTCCTAAGTCAGATAAATGAGAAAAAGCAAATAAAACGCGATAAATACATTTTTTTGAAAAAATAAATATAACAGTTCCTTCTGCGGGGTTGAGCTATCATCGATTTGATCATCAAATTTGAGTCAGCTAAAAAATCTCCCAGAGCAACAAATTTGCAAAACATTTTTCTTATAATGGAAAAAAAAATAAAAATTCTTCCTTTCATGACGTATAGATATATTTAAATATTTTGAGAATTAGATTAAAGGAACGTTACATTGTATAAATCAAATGATAAGATCTCTTTTTCATTCATAAAAAGAAAGCGGTCATTTCTCGTATTTTTTCGGTAGAATTTTT
>WSXT02097314.1:0-11545 GCA_011762715.2 Neuroterus valhalla
TTTTGAAGAGTTCTATACAACTCTCACAAGAATTGAGGCAGCTCTCAACTCACGACCATTAGGACCGTTATCAGATGGTAGTGAGGATTTCACGTATTTGAAACCAGCGCATTTTTTGATTAGGGCACCCCTATCAAGTCCTCATGAACAATCAGTTGAATTTGTACAAGAGAATCGACTATCTCGTTGGCAAGTCCTTCAACATATAGCGGAAATTTTGAGGCGACGTTGGGCCGCCGAATATTTACACTTATTGCAGCGCTGACACAAGTGGACACGTGAACAACCAAATCTGAAAATAGGTGATTTAGTATTGATACGCAATGATGGACTCCCTCCAACCAAATGGTCGCTCGGTCGCGTTATCAAATGCTATCCAGGTAAAGATGGCTTAGTTCGCTCCGTTCGCATTAAAACGGCCACTTTGGAATTCGACCGAACAATTCTCAAGCTTGTTCTTGCCTCTTACAGCTAAAGCTTCTACAGAATTGTGCAACTTGAATGAAACTCAAGGAAATGAGTAGCAAAGTGTCTGATTAGCGAAGGCACTTGTTTCTAACCTAGAATAAGAAATTTAAAGATTATGTTTGTGCATCTTATGAAATGTATATTCAATTGAAAAATGTATGTATTGATATCATGTTTTTTTTGTTCTCGCTTTCGAACTAAGTTTTTATAGCGTGCGACATTGCTGCAATTTATCAACCATTAACGTTAAACTGATTTGATGCCCATCATGACTATTTAAAACTATTTGTCATGGCGGGCGGTAGCCCGTTCTGAAAAATTGTTTATTTTTCTTCTACTTTTTTTTCGTGATGCACTTGCACACGAAGCGGGCGGTATGTTTGGAATATGGAAATATGAAAGAGTAAGAAAGAAGTAATGTATTTCTTCCCAATCAGTTTACGCGCGCGCGCGCGTGTGTGTGTGTGTGTGTGTGTGTGTGTGTGTGTGTGTGTGTGTGTGTGAGAGAGTACTCGTCGGACCATCTTCGATAAGAGGTCAGTGTGCGAATTGACGAGCTTCGCGCAGGTCATGGTGAGCCCGTGCACCTCAGTACCAAATGTTTGTTTGAAATAACCTCGCATGTGTATAAATTTTGTGATGTGTTGGAGTGAAAAACTTTTAAAGATAATAATAGAATTATCATCTACTCTTTCATCCAAATATGCAGTGTTTCCTTAAAGTTTTCCCTTTTTCAATCCGTGCATACATAGAAATGAACTTTGGATAATTTTGATGAACATTCCATAGTTTGTTTATTAACATCAGCTCTTGAAATCACTCACTGGTGAATTTATTATATTTGAGTCTCAAACATGGTATCTTTGAATTTCCTTCGTTTTTTCCTAATAATTGTAAACTTTCATTTCCTATACACGTGATTTTTTTATTCCTTATATATTTCTTCCTTACCATACACAAGAGCTACTAATTAACCACTTGAAGATATCTACTACGCATTAACCTCAAATTTATGCTGAGGTCGACACTTTTCTTTCTCTATTTTTCCCTTATTCATTTATATTATAAATTATTTAGTTTATAAATTAATTTATAAGACCAAAAAAATAATTCACCGATCAATGCCTGTAACATCTATCATGAAATTGTATTATCTTGTTCCTTAGAGGGCTATTTAGCCCTAGAAACTTCTCTTTAATAGATACAATACAAATACATTACCAAGTGGATTGGGCCAATAATCGTCTTTCTCCAATCATTCGAAACCTTGCTGTTCACAGCACGCATATTCATAAATTCACACAGGCACACAAACAAATATCGGATACTGCACTTAAGCATGTCAGAGCATCCACACCGGCAGCCTAACAATTCTTTAGTTTCTTTAACTACGGGAAAATGTCATCAATACCATTTCTACTTCCGCCTTCCATATCGGGAATGTCTAACTTATCATTGTTTGTATTACTGTTACCTTCATACAACGCCTCCGAAAAAACCCAAACAGTCTTCAACTTTGTCCAAATCCTATACCATTTCATCATCAGCATTTTTATATCTGACTTCCTCAGTACGAGTATTTCCTTTCCAAGTCTTCTTAACCCATTCCCAAAATATGTTCCTTCTTTTTCAAAATCTTTATGCATTTTTATATCTTCTCCCGCTTCTATTTTATCCTTGCTTGCTTTTACCAGCATATTTGCTTTCCTTTTTTGATTCCTATAATCCTTCATTATTCTTGTACTTCCCTAGTCGCTAAGACCTCTAATATACAACATTTTGGAGTGCGCTACTTTTGTCTCGTTGACTGCTACGCGTATTTCATCATTCCATCACGCATCACGAGACTTGCTTCCTACAGTCGCAGTACCACACACTTTCAATGCGCTCTGAGAGATTCCATCGTGCAGTATTATCCATGCAGCTCCTACATTCTTGATGACTATATCTATCTTCCAATCTCCTCCATTCCTGACCTAGTTTTATTTTTGAAACTATGAAATAGTGATTTGATCCGCATTCGGAATCTCGCATAGCCTTTGTATCTTTTAAAAGCCCTCTCAGTGTTCCGTCTGCTACAACAAGGTCGATCATACTATTGCTTTCTCCCGTGCAACAAGTAAACATATGTTACATTTTGTGCCTCAACCAAGTGTTTGTGATGCACAAATCCTTTTCTGAGGATAAACTTGATAAATTTGTCCCTATTGCCATTGGTTTTTGGGTCTCCAAAATGATCAAGTACGCTATTTGTATTTTCGCGTTGCGCACCAACCCACCCGTTCATGTCACCGAGTAATGTTATTTTTCCGCTCGAATCACATGTTTTTCTTATATCATTCAACGCGTCCCAGAAGATGTCTTTCACCTCTTCACTGGCACCTGCAACAGGAGCATAGCATGCTACCATGAACAGCCTTCCAATTCTTACGTTCATTTTAAGCCATAATAATCTAGGAGATACACAAGCATACATTTCGGCATGCTGTTTTGCTCTCTCACTCATTATTAAACAAACTCCTTGACTACCGTGTGACTCCTCGAATACTTCTGACCAGAGTCCAAGACCATTCTCCACCTCATTATTCTCACATCCTTTTACCTTTGTTTTCGGTACGCATAAAGTACCCAACCAATCACTAACTTCAAGCGAAGATATGTTCCGTAAATGAAGGCATATTCAAACAAAGAGCTGAGGAGGGCACAAGTCTCGTGCATTTCTTGTCTCAAACAGGACCGATCATATGTTAAGAAATGCCGAGGAAATGATAAATTATCGAATTCCTGAAAACTGCTGAAAATTGAAAAGTTAATGGGGAATATCTAGGGAAAAAGTTTCATCTCTCCAAATTAAAAATGTTTCAAACCTATTTGAATTCATTCAAAACCCTCTTGAATTGTTTGGAATGTAGCTAGAGTTTCTGGAATTCTATAAAACTTATCGAAACATTTTGGTCGCTCTTCCTTGTAATATTTGTGATATTTTCATTGGAAAGTAAATACACATTATTTTGGAAGGTTCAAGTTTGGACAGATGGAAATAAGGCAGTATTGTACCACTTTTGCAGTCATTTGTCACCCGAAATGCATGGAATTTTATATGCTTGTTCAAATTCTTGAGCCGAAAAAATGAAATTCGCACACACATATAGTTTTTGGAAAACAATAAAAAAAGTATGAACATTTCTGAATGCCTCGAATTTTCTTGAAATCTCTTAAATCATGCGATGCTTTCTTCGTATCCTGTTGAATGACATGGATATCGTTTCATGAATGTCAAAATATCTTGAGGAAGAATGACAACCCCGGCAATCCTCTGAATCCTTCAGAAATCTTTGATATTTCCTCTAATTCTCTGGGATCTTGTAGAATTTTTTGGAATCTATGTAAATTTTGAATCCATAAAATTTTCCGAAACATAGTTAGAATGCTTTGATATCGTCCAAAACTCTAAGGGAACTTAGTTTCGGTTGGAACTATATTGAATATGAATGGAAATTTTGATTAGTCTGGAATTCTTTGGTATCTTCCTTTATTCCTCGAAGATTTATGAAGTCTCCGATTAGGGCAATCGGATGATAGTTCTGTGGTTCCAGCTTATTATCCTTCTTATGTAGCATAGTTATGAGAACTGTAGACCACGCTACTGGCATTGTCTCCTGTAGCATAATCTTATTGAACATTTTCTGTATATAAAGAATCAAGTTTTGTGGTAAGGATTTTATTGATTCGTTTGTAATTTGGTCTTCGCCGGCAGCTTTCCCTGTTTTACAGTTATTAATACAATATACTAGTTTCTGATAATCAATCACGCCATCTAATTCAGGATGTGAAACTCCAAAGTATTTTGTACCGTCTACTATTCTTCCCACCAAATCAGCACAAAAATAATCATGCCATATCTCTGAGGATAGTGGAGAATCATGAAGTAAGTTTTTATTTCGAAATCTATTTACCGCCTTTCAGAAATCCGTTGCGATTCTGACGTTCGCCAGTTCGTTTAGTACTCTAATTTCGAAATGTTTTTCCTTATTCTTACAAAGTGTCCTATACGAAGATTTTTTAAGTACATAATCATCTTTTTCATTATTCCTAGAGTTTCTTCATTTTTTTAGAGCAACATTCAAACTTTTCTTTTCTGAAATGCAATCCTTATTAAACCACGGTTTAGAGCAGTTCTCGGGAACACTTTTACCTAAAGCTTCGATCATGTCTAATTCTACAGCAGTTGTTTTAATTGCAGTAATTAAATTTGAAAATTGTTCATCAATTCTATATAGTTTGAGTTACAAAAGAATGTGATCTGAGTCTTCCATTTTTTTCGTGAATATTTCAGCTGCATCTGCTTTCCATGCAATAACAGAACTTTTCTCCGCTTTGATTTTCAAACTAGCATCAAGTTACTGCATGCAAAACTGAGCAATCAACTATACGATTCAAGCCTGAAATATTTGACCATACAAGATAAATTACACTCGCAGCTTTATGTCTCAGAAATGTATGCTCAGCCGGACGTTTTCCGCATGAACGACCATTCACCAAAATGAAACCAATATTTTCCATTAATTCTAAAATCTGTTTACCTCTTTTATTTGTCGTCAAATCAAGTGACCTTCTTTTATGAAACAGAGTAGAATCATCGAAAATCTCTTCGTTAAGGTTATTATTTTCCCCAACCCTAGTGATAAAATAACCCCCAATATAAAAATTAGCGTTTGAAAATCGTGTTTGTATTTCATGAATTTCTGATTCTATTAACCCTAAGCATACTTTTGAGTCTAAATCTGGTTTTAAATATATTAGTCCAATTATAATGAGCCTATCCTTTATAAGATTTTTCACAAAAATCCACCTCTCTGATAATGCTACTAAATCTAAATTTATTTTACCTTCTTTTGAAGGTAACATTATGAGGGATTATTCAAAGGCAATATAATCATCCCAATGACCTGTAAGCTTTTGTAGTTGATAGGTGGGCCATGTTTCCGATATGCAGAGGATATCAGCGTTGCTATCAGGGAAATCCTTATCCAAATCTGAGTACCCATGAATATTCCAAAAAATAATATTCAAGTCCGTGATGTTTTGTCCGGGATGCTGAGATATTTGAAAGCTGTCCGAAAGCTTATTTCTTCTTCAGAGGAGTTTGAATCATTTGTCTGTGTAAACCTTTGTTTAAAAAATGGTCTAAAGTCCTGTTATTTACTATTAAAGGTAAGCTAGATGCTTCACGATTTGCATTATCTCGGTAAGAAGTGGTGTTCAATGGTTGCATTTCATTGGTAGTTATACTTTCTGATAGTAAACTAGCAGGAAGCTTCGATATAGAGTTTACTCAAATTTGTTTCCATCGACGCAAAGCTGATCGTACGATAAGGAGGCTTTAATCCCTTTCCTTTTAGCTCTATTTAAGTAAGGAAGAAGCAACTTCCTCTCTGCTCGAACCTTCTTCGAAGAATCATCCGATAATTTGATCCAAGTTCCCTTCAGATTCCTGACATTGGCCAGAAGTATTTTCTCGTCCTTTATTGAGCGAAATTGAACCAGGATTGGACAAGCCTTGTTCAGTGAACCATTTCCTAATCGCTTAACTTCTTCAAAATTATCATCATAGTCTGATACTTTAAGATTGTTTTTTATAACAGGGAGAATTCTTCACTCCGTATCTTCGTTCTCTCCTTCTTCTATTCCGAAGAAGATCAGATTGTTCTTTCTCACCTATCTTTCAAGGAATTCAATCCTGCGATCTTGTTTCTCCATATCCGACTTCATGTTTTTGTTTTGTTCTCTCAGCGCCTTGTTTTCATTCGTCAGCTGATCCACCTTTCCGTGTAATGAGCCGATCGACTGTTCCATTGAGTTGAATCTTCCCATCAAGGCAGAAACCTGGTAAGCTGACATTTGTGTTGCCATCACTCTTAGTAATTTCAATTAGAATACACAGATATAGCACTGATCAAGTAAGAAGCCTCCAAGACAAACTGACCAACAACAACTTGAAAAATTATATTTTTATAGCTTTAAACGATAGTAAACAACACTGAGACGTATAAGTTTTTTAGCAGGAATATTCCCGATAATCCACCACTTAGTCTGTGAACTTTAAGCACTATTTTCTGTGAAAATTCAAGGAAAATGAGACGAACGAAATGACACACGTCCTCTCTAATGGCTGCATAACAGCGCCCCCGAGTGCTATAATATATGATAGCATCATCAATGCAGTTGAATAAATTACAAATTCAGATACCTTCATAGTAATACAAGTGATTATTTTAGTATTTTCTCACACTCACATGTTATAACATTATTGTTCTACAATCGCTCTCTGTTCACCGTCTGTACTTACTCGGGTGGAAGTGAAACACGGCATGACTGTTACGTCACCTACCATCGACGCAAAGCTAATGTATCTCGACTAATTCGGATCAACATCGACACCTTACTTCTTGCTCACATATTATTCTGGCTTCACTCCGTCTGCGGGACGACATGGAAATACGCACAATCACAAGATCTGTGTTTTTAACTAATTTTTAACTATGTCCGTTTGCAGGCGGAGTCGATGATGATTTACTCTTCTTAACATTTTTGAGAAATACAATTAGAATCTGTCTAGAAGAACAATACTCCCACACACCAAAGGTAATACATTATATTACAATATTTAAAACTAATTGTTTATAACCTTTTCTTATTGAAAATCTCTCATGAAATTTGTATGTTAACTTTTTCACTGCCAAAACAGAAAAGTAATGTGTAAAATACCTTTTAGAACAAAATTTTAAACCTTACATATCTAGCCTCTTCAATATGTCAAAACAGGTGTAATGTATAATCTCAATATTATTAAAATCCTGAAGAAGACCGTCGAATTACGGTCGAAACCTTAACGAACCAACTGTGGGTTCTCAGAATTAAGTTTTTCAATGAACATATGGACCAGTAATCATCAACATGGAAATCTTTTCAAACCAACATCTTCAATTATTACTTACCCTGGTCAACACCATAAGAAAATGAGGAAATGTAAATACTAGAACAAGTAATTTTACCGAACAATACAGAGATATCTCTTACCAGCACTTTTTTCGTTCGTTTTCTTGTCCCCAAAATAACTGAGTACTCTGTCTGTACCTTCGCGTTACACAGTCACCTCGTCATTCATATCTCTAACCAGAATTTTCCTTCTCTAATCATCAAAAGTACCCTAGAATATCTCCCAATGCACTTAAAGAGGTGGCCTCGACATCGCAATCGTCATTATCGAATGACCGCAGCATGCTTTATTACTATAATGAAGCAGTTCTTTCAGATATTACGAATCTATTCAAATCTGTGACATCCTGCAAGATTTCTCATTCTTGTGAAGTTCTTCGTAATTCATAGAAACATTGCTAATTGTTTGGATTCTTCTATTGCAAAGAAAATTCCTCGAACATTCATAGAAATCGTGATTCTTCTTTTGAACCCTTCAAATTATCCGGCCATGTGGAATCATTGGAAATACACCAAAACCGAACCTTAAGTAAGTCGGTGAAAGTTTTGTCGATCTTATCTGAAAATTTTTATTTTCTCAAAATACCATAATAATATCGAACCTTTTAATTATTTCCTGTGAAATTTCTTGAACAGCCTCCGAATTCCTCGAATCTTCTCGGATTTTTATGAACATTCGAAATTTTAAAAATTCTTCTGAATAATGCCAATCTTTGTAAATACTATGAACTACTTTGGATACTATTGTAATAGTTTTCAATATTCTTGAATGCCTCCTGATGATTGTTGAATAAGAAATGTTGCCAATTTTTGTCAAAAAAAGTGATTTTTCCCTTTTACGCGATACAGACCTCTTCCGTGCTGTTTTCTTTTTTCTTCCTCTGAAGCATGAATACAATATTTTTAAGAGAATAATAACTGTGATTTATGAATCTAATTGAATAACTTATACAGTAAATAATTGAATACTTATGTTATTTTTGCAGAATCATTTCGACTATTTAGAAGAAGGTCTAACGACAATGCTGCAATTCATCATTCTCCCATTGAACTCACTATTCATCTATATGAAAGAGAATCTGGTGCTCCAGGAATACTTCCACCACGCGCTTATAAAGTAGCGATAGACAAAGATCACAGGTACATCGAAGGAGTAATCCTGGATGGATTTTTGCGTGCATTTGTCATTCTTTTCATGGAATATCCTAACCACTATGCAAGAGTTAAAGTACGCTTGGATGGTGACAGAACTAGCGGTTTCAAAATAATACGTAGCAATGATACTCTGAATGATCGGTTCAACAAGCCATTTGTGTCAAAAAACTTTCGTATCGTGGAGGTTCCTTCTCTGGTACATGAATAATTGAAATCATGGATACTCTAATCTATACTCGGTGGAATTATATTTTGGGACTCTATATACCTCTTTGATTTCTATCATACTATTGCACATGTATCTTATATAATGGCGGCATCAATATCGCCCTCCTATGGCCTATAACCCCTGCCCATTCTACTCCTTCTACTATTGATACCACTTTTCCTCGTTTTGCTCCACCTCTTACTTCTTCGACGTAAGTGAACTTTCTTTACTTTTCACCTCATAAATTGCTGTTCACGATCTCTCCATAGATTTATCAGCTGGAGGTTTGCCTAGAGAGATTGTTTTGTGAAGGATCGGACCTTCTGTGGAATCTACTAATCCTCTTTTAATGTCAATTGAAAGGATAATGCTGATTTGATCGTGATTTGATAGTGACATTTACGGAACGCTTAGTGATTTGGACATTTGAACCCTTCCTTTAACTGCAGTTTTCACCGTTTCAGTTGCACAGAACACTTATCATCCCTCGATTAGTTATTATTGTATTTTTTTTTCGTGTGATATTATCGCTATTCTAAGTCCATTCTATCTATAAGTGTTGGAACCGTACAAAAATAATTTTCATAAAATTCGAGTATGTTGGAATATTTTGATGTCGGGCCATTTTCCATGTACTCGCTCGACTCCGATAGTAAGCTGAACCGTGGGGATGTTCATCGGTCGGCCAAGGCCCTTCACTTGAGTGAGGGTTTTTGTAGTGATAACTAGAGAGTGATCCACGAATAAAAGTTCATGAATAAAGTATATGTTACAAGTGAAATACACGGACTACTACTTTTTCCCTGAACCACCTCAACCAAAACGTCGACAGGTTATGGACTCGGCATGCTACCACTGCGCTAGGTGTTTTTGAGGTTGAAAAAGTGAGTGAGCTCCAGGAGGAACAAAAACGAGGGGTGAGTCCATGTTCGTGACTCCGCACCAATGGCGGTGCGAAGGAAGGTAAGCAGTAAAATTAAGTGTTTTGAATCATACCTAAAGTACGACGGGTACGACGAAAATTGAGTGAAGCACGATGGGTGTAATCGAAAAAGATAAATTGCCACAAGGTGGGCATTTGTGCAGCAAAATGGCGTCATGCTATAAAATTTAGAGGAAAAAAAATTAATTTAGATAAATCGATAGCGATTTTCGAGAAAGCGACTGATAATTACCTTTTTAGGACGACTACAAACTTCTAAGCGATATTAAAGACGACTGGTCATGTGTTTTTAATAATATCAACGACCGCATCGAAATTTCGAGTTTAATTTAGAAGATGCGGTTTCTCAGTTGATTACCAACAGTGTAGTACGAATTCATCAACGACAGATGGCTTTACGATAATTTGATTTTCATAAAGCCACAAGGTTTCTACACCGAACAATTGCCGGTATGGTAGGTTTCATGAATATCGATATTTTTCAAGTAGTGTTGATCCTCACAAACGGCAGAATTAATGGAACTATTGAAGACAAGGTTTATATGGAAATCCCTGAGAGGATGGAAGTCACAGAAAAGAAATGAAGGTCTAAAGTGTGCAAAATTCATAACAATGATCCTTGTGTTTTTACATAGAGTTCGTGATAATCAAAGTTGATCTCACTTATCTACATAGACGATATGTTACTTGCAAGCAACGACACTAATAAATTAGGAAAAGTTAAAACTAAATTAATGAGTTCATTTAAAATGGCAGATCTGGAGTAACAAAAAAACTTTCTGGGAATCGCCATCCGAAGAAATAAAGGAATCAGGGTTATGTCACTTATTCAGGAAGATTTTCAAAAAGACTTAGACTAAGTTTGGCTTCGATGGTGAATTCACATAAAACACCCCCATGAAAACACGACAGGTGACTAATCGGGAACCACGACAGCGGGAAGATGACGAAAACGAAGAACTTAGAGAAAATACTTCAAATATTCTGTACAGAGAAACCGTAGGTAGTCTCTTATATCAGGCAGGAGCTACACGACCAGATTTATTTTACGCTGTAAATGTGGTCAGTAGACACCAAATTATTCCAACAGAAAACGAGTGTCTGAAGTATTAGGGAAATTGGAACGATTTGATAGCTTATTCAGATGCGAGTTTTGCAGATTGCAAATCAGCAGTCCTAACATGTGGATTTGTGATGCGACTCTTCGGAGACAGAATATGTAGCAGTGAGCCAAGCGTGTCAGGAAATAATCGCGTTAAAAAAATGAATATTGCGCATATTAGAAGACGGTTTCCTCCCTGCTGTCCTACGATGCGATAATAAAGCAGCAACTATTTGTGCAAACACTATTGGAGGAAATTGACTAATACACATGACAGAAGTTCATCAGGACTATGTTAAGGAATGTATAAAATATGACCGTTTTGTTACAGAATGGGTTTCGACGGAAAATCAGTGAGCTGATATAATGACGAAACCACTTGATTTCGAGACTCATGTCCGATTACGAGATAAAATTCTAAATTACGACTGATCTAGACCGACAGTGACTCCGACTTACGACGGAGTTAATAATTCGACCAATTATACGAATTCTCATGAAAAATTTTAATAATTTATATTAGATTAGGTCTGGAGATCATGGTTACTAACAGCAATACAAATCAGTTTAGAAAATAAGCTACGATGGTAAGAAGACAAATAACGACAGTTCAATCACAAAGCGAATAGTATAAAATTCATCCTAAGATAGATCGTAGATCTGAATGTGT